>VDFB02078341.1:0-12104 GCA_007258455.2 Sequoia sempervirens
CCAATTTCAAATGCTGACTATCATAATAATCAAAATGATGTGATAAACTTTGCAAGCTAAATTTTTTTATCAACCATAAGGAATACATCTTTCAAAGGCACCCTCTCAATCTCACATGTTGTCTATCATAATAATCAAAATGATTTGATAAACTTTGCAAGCTAATAAATTTTATCAATCATAAGGAATACATCTTTCAAAAGCACCCTCTCAATCTCACATGTTGACTATCATAATAATCAAAATGATTTGATAAAATTTGCAAGCTAATAAATTTTATCAATCATAAGGAATACATCTTTCAAAAGCACCCTCCCAATCTCAAATGTTGACTACCATAATAATCAAAATGATTTGATAAACTTTGCAAGCTAAAACATAAATGCGTAAATGCGTGACTCTGAAACATAAATTTTTTGGCACTTAAAGCAATATTAATGCTTTGAATTTACTAAATATCTACTCATATCACAATTATGGAAGATTTATGTTGGGAAACAATAAAAAAAAAAGCTCTCTTTTTCAATGAATGGTAGAATTGACAAACATGGATGAGCTTAAATTTTTAATGCACACGAGTCAATGAAGATTTGAAATAGTAGAGAGAAGTGTACATCCATGAGGTATATTTTTTGTGAAAATGAAGGTCTCTTTTCCGTGCCCCTATTATAAACACCATTCCCAACCAATGGTACCCAAGAAGAAGTAATAAAAAGGTGCAAATCTGCAAGGCCTTTATGCAATAAAGGCACAACTTCAACAGTTGAGGGTAGACTGTGCTTTAAAGATGTGCCCTCCTCTCTTTTTCTTAAGTCAACAATCATCATAAGTGCATTAGACAATTGCACTGGCCAAGAAGTGAATACGGTGACCCATCATTTAGTGAAGACAGATTTCAAACAATCTGTAAGAAACATCTTCAAGTTTGTATGACCATCCAAGATTATAAAAGGTATATATGTAAATACATGAATTTATGGGCATGGTTCGATAGCTCACAAGGCAGATTGTAGTTACTTTCTGCTTCTAAACAAGTTTGGTTAAACTGAAAGAACACACCATGCAATCATCGACATTTAATGATTAAAAAACTCTTAAAGAAAATGGAAATCAAATCGGATCTGCAAATTGATGGAGATGTCTTGATGTTGGTGCACAATTGCTAATGGTCGATAGGTTAATTTAAATGGAGGCCAACTGGATGAATGCTTGATGGATAGAAAAAATTAATAAAGGGTGATGATATGGCTAGCTTAAAAGCCTTCTAAAATTAGAATTATCCACCGCTTCTTGCTGACATTGAAGTTGTTAATGATCAAAAAATATAACTGGAGTTGACTTCAAAGTATACACTGATGTTGCAAACTTATCCGACGGTAATTATGCAGACGTAGGAGTGAAATAAACTCAAGGAAGAGGTCAACAGTGGTAGTGGCCATGCATTGCAGAGAAAAGGTCTCGCATACTAATCAATCTATTATGATAATTTCAGACACTTTATACATCGATATATCCTATCAACAGACTCTACGCACATAGATATATATGCATGCATATGTGGGCATGTTTATAGACAATTCTACACTTGTATATGATCACATCTAAACCAAAATCTGCATGATCAATTTAGAAAACATTGACGCCTATGAGGATTAGTGAAACAACAAAAGATAAGCAATTATATTGATGGCAACAAAAGAAGCTTAAAGAAATAAAAAGAAATATGTAGATTATGTGCATGCAAGCACATTGCTCACAACCATGTGAATATCAAACAATATAGACATTAGCAAAATAAGGCAATGGCCATAACAGGTGATTAGGACACAAGATTATCTATATAAGATCTGCAAATCTGATTACAATCCCTCCTTCGCACCATATTAAACCCTAAATCTGCAAGTGATCAATCTATTCCAACACTCATTAGTGGGGTTAGTTCATGCACATGCAAACCTATGAACACTCCTATGAAATAACATGTCAATGCTCAAAAAATGCAACAAATAACAAGGATGATTAAAAGACATATAAAAGCATTGCATGTACCTATTCCATAGTGGATTGGTGTCACTTGTGCAAAGTGACCCTTTCCCAATCCTTGCTAAGCTCAATGATAGATGCCTTGAAGATGGAGTGAAATGGACAAAATTAGCTCTCAATTGAAGAGAGTAACTTTGCATGAAGGTTGTGGATGATTTGTTGAAGAATGAGGCTTCTACTTATAGACTCTCAATTTGAAAGAGTACTCAAAAGATAGCAATGTGGGATAAAGTTTTAGCCAATGAGATGGAGCCACTTGTCACCTTGTGAATGGTTGAGGAATGTGCAAGTGTTGATCAATGTACTTAATAAATGGGGTTGGTTTCCTTTTCAAAATTCAAATTTGGCTTGTTGGAGGGAGAAAAAAAAGAGACTTAATGCCAAGTGGGGACATGTGAGGGAATTGTGCGGGTTGGAAGGAGTTAAAGTCAACTTGCTTTCAAATTCAAACTTGAGTAATATTCTTCCAAAGATACTTGTTGAGAATGATGATTTTATCGTAGATTAAAATGCTTTATTGGTGCCAAGTGGGGAAAAAGCTGAGATGTGATGGGTGATTAGATTAGATGTCGGGGATTAGATTAGTTAAGATGATGTTAGATACTTTTGAGCCATTTGACTTAAATACTTTGATTTATTTAAATCAAAAGGGATGGAATGAATTTGGGATTTAATTAAATAAAGTTTGGTTTATTTAATTAAAAGGGTGATGTGAGACTTAAATTAAACAAATTTGATTTATTTAATTTAAATGGATAACCTCGGAGGCGAATTTAATGAATTTGATTTTTGTGAATGGATGAATGTGAATTTGATTTATTTGATGATTGAATGAATATGAATTAATTGAGTGCACAATGCTAATTTCCAAGTGTCTACAGATACCTTGTTGCACACCACATCATTTTCCATTATATCTAATTTTTTTCAAAAGTTGATAACCTCTTCCATAAATGGCTTTCATTTCTTTCAAGGAAGGTGGTTTTTCATAATCAGTTTCATCATATGTTGATATGTAATTTGTATCTTCTCATTTCTAGAAATTGTGGATTCTATTATTTTTGATGATTTAGTGATAGGTTGTGTTGATACTACTACATATTCTTTCTCTTTTCTAATTTTGATGAAGAAATCTTATATTCCCCCATAAATGTAGGTGTGAAATCTAATGATCTCCACTCATCATGCAAGAATTGTCATAGGTGAAAGACACTCATCTTTGTCTTCAATTTTTAAAGGTTCCACTTTTGAAGTTGGTATTGATGTTCTAAAAGGACTCTTCATTCCTATTTCAATTTGTAAATAGTTTTAGATTTAGGAACATCTTTTATCATGTAAACCTTATTGTTATAAGTGTATTTCATTAAACAATTAAGCGTTTAAGGCACACCTTCATCTCATGAATCCATGGTCTACCCAAGAGAATATTATATGAAATATTATTGAGCATGACATGGATAGGGGCTTTTAACACAACATGACCAACTTTAACAAGTAATGTAATCACACCAAGAAATTGTCTTCCCACATTGTCAAAACCACAGATAGACAAAGCATCTAGTTGAATCAAATTCTTGTTTGCTCCATTTTTGTCCAAAAGGTGAATACTAAAAATATTAAGCCTTGAACCATTCTCAATAAGGGAATGCCTAATCCCCATATTGTTCATAACAACCATTATCTTCAAGGCATCATTTTTTTTTTTACGTTTCCAGAGGGGGTAACTTACTTTGATTAAAGAAAATGTCTACACCAATTTAATTCATACTCTCAACTAAAGCTACAACATCATTTGGTTGTGCACTAGAAGGTACAACAACTTTCTGCAAAGCATTATGAAGGATTCCATGATAAATAGGTGATGTTTGAATCAAATTCCATAAGGAGATCTTTGCAAGAGTATTACAAATTTTCTCAACAAGATCATATTCTTTACCACTACATTGAGGGATATTAGGTGTGGGTGGAAGATATGGCTGAGGAAATGGGATAGATGTTGGTGTTTATCTTGATTTCTTATTATTCCTAATATTATATGTGTGTACTAATGCATGATAACTTGGTTGTTTTTTATAAGGTAAGAAGGGTTTTGAAAGGGCCCAAGCTTGTACAAAGCAAGAAAACTCAAACGCAAAGTGAAACTTTGGCAACAAAACTAGAGAAGCAAAACCTGCAAAAAAACTGCAGTAACACAATAGAATAACAACACCTGGTCACCAAATAACCAAGAGTGACATAACACTTAGAACCAACAACAGTCCTAAGTCAAATTCAAAGAAACATCAAAGGCCAAGAGAAAAAAAAAACTTACAAAAGCAAACACAAGATGTGAACCAAGATCCCATCATCAATCACAGTCCCTGCCTCAATAGGAGATAGGAAAGGGGAAAGAAAAAGGCAGTAAAAGCACCTAAAAATAACTCCATCTTCCCAAAACTCTTCACCTCAATAGAAGAGTAAGATAACAAAGTAGGGAAAAAGGAAACCAAAAACCCACAGTAGCACCGCCAAGCCCTTCTATCCAAACCAATCTCTACCTCCATAAGAGATAGCTCCACATCTATAGGTGAATCCAAAAAGGGAGCCATTTGAAGAAGATAACTACTTTCAACCAGATCCACAAACTCCACCTCAAAAGGATATGACTCCACCACAATAGAAGTCACAAAATGAGGAATCAAGAAGAAAGCGAGAATAAAATGATTAACAACACTTAGTAACCTAAAACCCACACAGGTTGTGAGGAAAATAAGACAAATGAGATCAAAGCTAACATCCAACAAACACATCTCTGATGGGGACTAACCACAAATCCACCATACTGAGACCATTCTGCCTACACAGTGTCAAAACCCCCATCTCCCCTAAGGAAAACAAGGAGATGGCCACACAAACCGCCGGACAACAACTTTTCACAACCACAAGTGACCACAAAGCAAAACCATAGAATCAACTACCACCAGCTCCTGAACACATGCAAAGATCTTAAATGATGGCAAACCCCCAAAGAGTTTGAGAAAACACCTCCTCTATAGTAGCTAACTCTATAGGTAACAATTTCATGGAAATCCATAGAAGCTTCCACAAACTAGAACAAAAAATGCAACAACCAATGAGTAGTACTTTACCAAGCCAACCAAACCACTATCAAATAGTAGAACATCAGTAAGGAGAAAAACCAAGAAGAAAAAAAAATCCATAAGTAACTAAAATGACCAAGACCAAGATGATTTTTGATAATTTTCAACCCCCCATAGGGCAGAGCATCAACCCCCAACAACCAATAAGTCTAGTAGCACACAACTAAAGTTCTTCCAAGAGAGAATCCCCCAAATACTTCTTCAAACACCAAATGCAGCTTTCCTAAAACAAGCTCAAAAAATCCAAGATAAACTCCTTCTCAGACCAAAAGGCCTAGAAAATCACAAACCCCATAGCCACTAGAGTCAAAAACAATAGATGGTAGGAGAAAGTTTTGTATAACAAGTAGCCCTTAGGAAAAACCAATAACTTCTTCAGAACCAGGAAGAGCCCAATCCACCATGCAACAGAGAGCTCCAAACTAAAGAGGGATTGAGAAAATAACCCAACAGTAGATCAAACTTCCCAAGCACCAAGTTGACCCCAACAACCTTAGAAAAGAGGTAAAGTGGGAAAGCAATGAAAGAAAAAGCCACCATGAAGAAGCACTAGAATCATACACCAAAGGATGAGCTACTGGGAGAGCTCAAGCAATAGTATGACACCCGAAAGGTAGAGAAAAAGATGCAAAAGACATCAACCCCCACTCGTCCAAAGAAGGAAAAGAAAATGACAATAAAAAGTATGTCAAACAAGGGAGGGACCACCAAAGGAATAACACCTAGACACTCTAGAGCCATAATCCCTAACCTCATACAAGCCATGTACCTTAGAGGAGTCCCAAAAAAGCCAAACTAGGGACAAGATAGAGCAAAAAAGATGTCCAAAACCTTAGCCACAAAACCCAGCAGTGGTGAACAATAGAAGTTAGTAAAGCAACCAATAGGTAGCCAAAAAACTATAGAATCATCCTCCAAATCCTCATCGCCGTTGCCTCCTCCCTCAAGAATTTTCAAAAAATTCCCATAATTCCCTTTCTCACTCAAAGACATTCACACAAAAAAAACACTTATGTGATAACTTGGTCGTTGTGACACATGATTACTAATGAGTCGGTTTGCAAAGTTTAGGATATAGCCATGAGTTTTGAGAGGTCTTATAATGAGAGGTGACTTAGGAGATCCAATAATTAGAGGACCTTTAGGAGGTACAATAATTGAAGTATTTTTATGAGGTCCAATCATTAGAGGAGATCTAATAGCCAATTGTGTGTTCATAACCTCATCTGAGTTACCTACTTGTTGATGATCTTCTATCGAGGGGGAATCTAATGTCACCTTAGCATCTTCATCTATGAAATCCATCTTACTATCTGTTTAAAGAAATGTATTAGTGATGGAATCCTCATGTCCCATGATATCTTCCCAATTAGGAGAGGTATTGGGAGAGAAACAAACAAAATTCTCATGACACTCAATGATTGGATCTTATAATACCAAGATATCTTCTTCACAAGTAGGTGAGGTATCGGGAGAAGAAAAAATATGATTGTCATGATTTCCAATGATTGCATTCTCTTGCACCAAGGTAACCTCACACATAGGAGAGATAGTGGGAGAGGGATCAATGAAAAATAAAAATAGATGTGAAATAAAGTCATTTTGACATGCTTGTAATGAAAATTCCTTGAAATGCCTAACAATATCAAACAATAGAACATGAATTATGATAACATGAGATTTTTGCAATGAGAACTTTGTGTTATATCCTATGGATTATGCTAGCAATGTTTTTAGTGAAACAGATAGTTATTGGACTAGTTTTCAAAGACTAGGGCAAGATCTGGGCAAAGACTAGAGACAAGGTTCTGCACATAAAATTTGGGCTCAAATTGGTTGGACAAGGGCACCTAGGGCACCTATGTCTAGTAGAGAATTTTGTAAAATTTGAAATTTGACTATGTACAATATTGTTTTAAGTTCCTATTTTTGTGTGCAAATAGTTGTGAAATTGAACATTTTTCTAGTATTTACCTAATTTATGATTATGTAATTCACAATGCAAGTGTGCAACAATTTGCAAAATTTTCAAGCAATAAAATACAATTTTAAATGTAATTTCTATATCTAAGATGCAACAATTGACTGATTCTAATATGCCAAAATCTGAAAATGATGATGTTGATGCCTTATTGAAACAAAACAATGCAATTTTCACTTTTGATTGTAATACAAGATGCCTAAAATGAAGATGCAATTAATGCTTTCAGATTTATTTTCAATTTTAAATAACCTAATAGGCATGTGCACCAAGATGGGGCACAAAAAAGTGGCCAAATGCCCAAAAATGAGTAAAACACGTTCATGTTTTGAAGAAATTCAAATAACGCACTCATGTTATGGCTCAAAAAATTCGAGCCATAACACAAGCACATCATTTGAATACAAAATGTGCACATGTTTTAATGGAAGAAAAATGCGTACACATTTTTATGAATATTAATATAATCTAATATTAATATTAATATTATATTATATTATATTATATTATATAATATACTATATAATATAATATAATACAATGTAATGTAATATAGTATAGTATTATATAATATAATATTATATTATTGTGAATGGCGATCCTAGACCTACATAAACACAAAGAACAAACACAATATTAGTCCCAAATGCAAATTAGAAACATCATTCCCCATGAAATTCATTTGAAACATAAAAATAAGAAATAATATGAAGAACACAATAAAAGAGCAATTAAATCCTTTTTAAATAATCAAACTCTCAATCCCATGGGGGAATTGGTGTCATTTTGATGTGGAAAATGGCCTTTTCCCAATCCCTTGTAAGCTTGAATGATGATTTGATGAAGATTTGATGCTCCTTGGTGAAATTCCTGCATAAGCTAGCTATGAAACTCTAAAACTTGATGAAAATGGATGAGCAAATTCAAATATCAAGATAATGACTTTGCATAAAGGTCTAGATCTCAAATCAATAGAGAGATGCTCTATTTATAGGAAAGAATGATGGAGAAATGAGAAGAATGGAAGAATGTGGGACAAAAGACCAACTAATGGCAGGATGCCACTTTTCAACATGTGAGTGGACAAAGGTTGAAGGCACATTTTTAGTTATTGTGCACATATAAATGATATTAGGTGGAAATTCAAATTTGATGAAATGACGTGTTGGAGGAGAAGAAATGGAGTTATTGCCCACTTGGCTCAAGGAAAAAGGACGTAAGAGGTTTATATACCTTGTTGGATCTACACCCTTTTGGAAGGATTTTCAAACTTGGAGAATATTCCCTTTTTGATGCCATGTTGAGAGAAAATAAAGATTTAATAAATCAAAATAAAATGATTTACATTGCAAGTTACCCAAAAGAAAGCTGAAGGATTTGTTGATGGATTTAAGATTAAAGGTGTATCATGATTTGATTAATTTAAGAAGAGAATTAGTTGATGCTGACAATTTGATTTAGGTGCAAGATTGATTTAAATCAAAGTTGAAGGAATATGAATTTGGGCACAAATTAAATAAAGATTTGATTTATTTAATTAAAAGAGGATGATATTGAATTAAATCAAATGAATTAATTTACATTTTAATTTGCTTGAAAAGACTTTAGAGATTGAGTAAATAAAATTGATTTATTTAATTATAAGAAGAATATGATGATTTAATCAAATAAAGTTAATTATTTAATTAAAAAAGACATTAGGATTAATTAAACAAAATGATTTATTTGATTAAGAGAAGATGATGATTTGATAAGATAAAATTGATTTATTTAATTAAAAGATGAAATATGATGAATTTAATCAAATAAGGGTTATTCGATTAAATGGTTAGTAAAGGAGATGATTCAAGACAAAATACGATTATTAGATAAAATCAAAATCAGGTGTATAGGATTAGTGGTACATTTTTAAGTATCCTACAATTATTATATAATACTATATTGTATTATATTGTCTTATATTATACTATATTATATTAATATTATATTATATTATATTATATTATATAATATAATATAGTATTATATTGGGTATATTATATTATAATATTATTACATATTATAATGTATTATATAATATATCATATTATAATGTATTATATTATAATATATCATATTATATATATTAGAAGTGTGGAATAGTAATGAATAAAATAACAAATAACACTTCTTAATAAGATATTATATCCAGAGAATCCAGAATATTTAATCTAATTAACAAGAAGCTCTTGAAAGTGTCATATTGTTCTCTATCTCCAAAGATTTATTAAGTCATGGGGCTCTCAGATTCTATAAGCATTATGACTTTTAAAATATCAATCTAGATAATGAGATGTTGCTAAATGCAATAATCTAATCCTATATGATGGTTTCTAAATGATATAATGAAACTATTGTAATCTAAATTGACATGAAACTTAATAAAAGAAGCTACAATGAACTATGATGCAGCCATGATATTGATTCTAAAATGCTATGATTACTATTGCTAAATGATAATGCTATTGCTAAGATGATTGATTGCTCAATTGGTATTTCTGCAAAGTAAGTTTGCACAAAGTTGGGATCCATTTCTTGTGAAAAGAGGTTGTATTTATAGATTCATGGCAACACATTTGTGAAGGGGTAGCACAACAAAGGTCTGGATTCAATCTGGAAGATTGAATGGTGAAGGATGAAGAAGCTTGAGCTGATTATGGAGATTGTTCCTCCCTAGAAAAACACTCAACTAGATGATAGGAAGAATCATTGGAGAAAGACGAAGAGGATTTCCTGCAAGTTTTCTCCAAATATACCCGTGAAGGTTGAGATAAATTAATTAGATATAAAATATCTAATTTGGTAGGTGAATATGATTAGCTGTAGAAATATGTGCATGAATTTGAATATTTGGATTTTATTCAATTTTAGGAAGAAATAACAACTATTAAAATAAACAAATATTTTTTATATTGTTTATTTAATAAAAGAGAGATAATGATAATTAAATAAAAACTATTAAAATTTTGATTATTTAATTAAGAGAATAATCAGAAGAATATAAATGTGAACTATATAAATAAATATTTCTATTTATTCAATAGTAGATGAATTTGATTATAATAATTAAATAAAACAAAGTGAAATTCATTTATTTAATGAAGACGAAATAATAGAATAAAGATTGAAGAATTTAAAAGATGAACTATATGAATAAATATTTCTATTTATTTAATAGTAGAAGAAATAAAGCTTAATTAATCAAATAAATCATATTTAATTAATTAGATTATCCGGACCATTTTTAGATGTATACATTTTGGCCCTCTTTGAAGTGATGTGTTTACACATTGCTTCAAAGAAAATTTTGTTGCTACTGTTAGTATTGACGAAAAAATTTCAGTATGCCTTAGATGTTGATTTTGCATGTAATGATGAATATATGCCCCCCATGAGATAAATTGATGAATTTTTATTATTTTTTGGATTTTTGGAAATTTTCAATTTTTTTGTGATTTTCTAATATTTTTGATGATTTGATAAAGATATGGTGATGAAATAATTTCTCTCGACAAATAGTTTGAATGATGCCCCTAGGATGAGTTTTGAATTAAATCTCCAACAAATAAATTAAATAAATCCCATAAAAAATCACCTCTAATCACTCTATAAAAAAGCTAAAAGGGTGATTTAGAATTCATTTCTGCAATTTGAATCTTGAGAATTTGGAGTGAGAGAAAAGTTGGAGCAAGATGTCAATCCCCTACCACACTCACTATTTCAAGCACATGCGTTGTCACAACCACCCGGCCACCTACGAACCTCCGGTATGTACCCATGAACCTCCTTGTTTTTCATTTTCCGCGCTTTTTTTAAGTTTTACTTTAATTTGAATTCTTTTAGCACATCCATAGCCCATAGTAGCGCTTAGGATTTCTATTTTAGTGCATAGACTAGAATAGTCCATAGATGATCTGTTTTAGTGCATAGATATGATAGTTTAGCACATAGGTCAAAAAGTTTAGTGCATACGCAAGGTAAAGTAGCGCATTTGTTAGTTCAATGCATAGACTGCCTAAAGTTGTGCATTGACTTCCTGAAATGGCGCATATGATGAAATAGCACTTTTACCACCTATTTTAGCACATGAGGTGTTTTAATGACACATTGAATATTATGGCACATAAAAACACTGTTTTAGCACATTGAAATAAAAATGATGAAATTTATCAATATTCGATCATGTCAACCATTGATTTGATATGATTGATGATCCTAATAGAGTAGTCGGTGTTCAACCTCATGATAGGCGAGGTCTAATGATTGATTGGTGATAATTATCCTCATGATAGGCAAGAAATAATTATAGTTTGATTTGATAAACCTCATGATAGGCAAGGTTGATTTGATTAATTGACCTCATGATAGGCGAGGTACAGTTTAAGATTGATGATTATCCTCATGATAGGTGAGGTTGTTTGATAGATTTGATGATCGACCTCATGATTGGTGCGGTTGATTTGATAGTTGCTCACGATATTTTAGCAAATTCTCAACAGAGCTGATTAGATTTGATAGGCTGATTGATGTTGATGATTGATAAAGATTTCTAATTTTTTTGATCTTCGCGATGACAAGAGTCATTTGCGAACCTTCAAATTTGAGAGCAGTTTCCTAAGACTCTTGATTTGATACCACAACTAGTGTAGCTCAAGACAATAGTCATTGTGCATTATGGTTTGTCCTCTCTCTTAGATATGCCCCAAATTTGGATTAATCAGGGTCTCTTGACAACCCTAACAAAGAGGTGGCATAGTAAGCATAATACCTTCCACCTTCCTACTAGCAAGATGACAGTCACTCCTAAGGATGTATAGCGGATTTTGAGGTTGTATTGTATGATTCTTTAGAGTAGGGAAGGATTGATGCTCTACGTAGAGTATTTCAGGATGATTCAATTT
>VDFB02078342.1:0-30661 GCA_007258455.2 Sequoia sempervirens
GGTGTGGTTTGGGGGTCGATCAAGATTGGCAAGGGCTGTGTTAAGCCTTTGGGGTTCCTGGGCGCTGGAAGGGGCAGTGGAAGTGCGGGTGGTGTTAGGGCTTTGTGGGTTGAGGCGGGAAGAGTTGCGGGGGTTTTCTCTTTATGCCATTCCTTTTTGGTGGAGGTAGTGGGGTGATAACCCTTGTGTGGGGCCTTTTTCTCTCAAGTTTCTCAAGGGTTTGTTTGTCCATTAAGGAATTTTTTCTTTCCTTCAATGGCGCAGGGAGAGTCCTCGAGAGCAGGTCCTAGGATGGATTTTCATTCTGCTTTTGGCTCAAAACCTTTACCACAAGGGTCTCGGCTTTATGACAATAATTTATTTGCTCAAAATCTAGAGAAGAATGAGATGGGACCGTCAAGAGGGTTTCGGTTCCCAAAGATTAATGGATGTCTAGAAAGATGCAAAGAGAGGCCGAATGTGGTGATCCCGATGGAGATGCTCGCAGAGGATATCGAGTACTACTCTCATCATTCTCTGTATTGCAAATTTTTGGGATTGAAAATCTCATTGCAATTTTTAGAAGCCTAGGCTCAGAGGACTTGGCTGCCGGAAGGAGAGATGGAGATTAGGCTTTTAGCAAATAACTATTTTATGGTTATGTTCGACTACATGGCGGATAGGATCAAGGTTTTTGAAGGAGGTCCTTACTTTTACAACCAAGCTTGTTTATCAAGCCGTGGCATGCGGGCTTCAATCCGGCCAAGGAAATTCCAAGTCGTGTTCCAGTGTGGGTTCGATTGTCGAGGCTCTCGATCGAGTGTTGGCGTGATGATGTGTTGCATTTACTAACTTCAATGCTTGGTAAACCTGTGGGTTCTTCGCAACAAACGCAGTTTAAAAAGGTAATGACATTTGCTCGGTTCTATGTGGAAATTGATTTAAGTAAACCATTGTCAGACTCGCTAGATGTGTGTGTTGGATCTCACTCATGGGTCCAACAGCTCGACTATGAGACCTTACCTTTTAGATGTCATTTGTGTCATGAGTATGGCCACTTACAGCATAGATGCCCAAAGGCTAAGCCTTTGGGGACTAATTCTTCTCAACCCCCCAGTAATCCGCCTAGGGTGGATAAGGGCAAGGGTCCTATTCAGGATGGTGGTTCAGGGGAGGATGGCTTTATTCCTGTCAAATCTCGGAACAGAAATAAGGGGCAAAAAAGGACTCTAAAGGAAAGGCAGGATCATGACTCTTTTAATAGATTTGAAGTTTAGGAGGATCTTAGCCAGCAGGAAGTGAATCCAGGTTTGGTAGATTTGGATCAAGGATTTTTGTGTACTTAACAACAGGGGCATTTAGTTGAGATGGACCAGGCAGACCATCAGGAAGTGTGTTTGGGCCTACAGGGTGCTGAATTAGATGAGGGAGGCTTTGGACAAGAGGGGATCTTTTCCAGGGTCTCCCTGCTCCGCAGGAAGTTGGGTCATTGTAGTTGGAATCAGCTTTACAAATGGAGGCTCAAAAGGTTTCAAGCAGTGTTGTGGTGAAGGACAGTGAGGCTTTGTCTCATTCCACGCGGAGATTAGGCTCGGAGGGGGGAAAAAACAGTAAGCCATCTCATTTGGGTATCTTGCAAAAGGATCTTAAGAAAGGAGGGGCAGAGAAAGTCGCTAAGCTGGGTAGGAAGAAGGACCTGGAGAAGATTAAATTGATTGGGGAAAATTTGGTGGAATCAAGGTCAGTCAAGACTCTGGATTCTCATTTCTCAAGCCCTTTGAAATGATTGTTCTATCATGGAATGTTAGGGTCTTGAACAGTGGCCCTCGACAAAAAGTTGTTCGGAATTTGATTAGATGTCAGTCTCCTGATATTCTCTTTTTACAGGAGACCAAACTTTCTGTGGAGTGTATGATGGGTATAATGCCCAAGCTTTGGATGAACGGTGAATGCTAGTGCGTTGGTGCTTAGGGATCTTCTGGAGGGGTGGCTTGCTTATGGAACCCTCGGAAGATTTTCCCCCGATGGTGGGTGTCCTTTAAGTCCTCTATCTCTATGGTGGCCTCTTGTTATGAATCTGGGGAGCTAGTTCTTATTTCCAACATCTACGCGCCTGTGGATATGCAAGGCAAGCAACTTTTGTGGTCGAATATTCGCTATGTACGAAGTATGGATCCTTATCTTCCATGGATTATTGGGGGTGACTTCAATGCTATCACAGAGATTATTGAGAAACGGGGAGGTACTAGGAGATTGGAGGCTTCTGCTTTCCTATTCCAGGACAATATTTTTGTTTTGAATCTTGTTGATATCAAGTCCAGTAATGGACATTTTACCTAGAACAATCGGAGGCCCGGTGAAAACTGCATCACGGAGCATTTGGATCGGTTTCTGGTTTCTTGCTTTTGGGTTGGTGATAGGTGGTCTTCTAGTTCGGAGATTCTAGATTGGAGAGGCTCGGATCATTGGCCTATAAAGCTTATTGTCCTCTCAGCTAGGCAGCCCCACAAGCCCTCCTTCAAATTCCAGCTTATGTCGTTGCGTGATCCTGAACTCCACGATTACGTTACTCAATGGTGGCGGGAGGGTAGACCATCCTTCGGTACGGCAATGTATGTCTTTACTAAGCTTCTTCAATTTGTTAAGTATAAGATTAAATATTGGAATAGGCAATGTTTTGGAAATATTTTTAAGGCCAAGTCTAATGCACAAGCTAAGTTGGATGGTATTACGAGGGTGATTAAGGAGAATGGGGTGTCAGAGAGTTTGATGTAGGAGGAATCTAAGGCTTTGAAAGCTTTGGAAGAATGGGAATTGTGTGAGGAGATCTTTTGGAAACAAAAAGCCCGGATTGAATGGCTTCAGGAGAGGGATAAAAATTTTGCCTTCTTTAATTTTGTGAAGGCGCGGAGGCATGGTAACTCTATTCCTGTTCTAGTCACGGATAGGGGAGAGACTCTGTCTTCTTTTCAAAGTATTTCTGATAAAGTTGTTCATTATTTTTCTTCCCTGTTCAGAGAAGATTTGCAGGGGAATTCGGTTGAGGAAGCTCAGGTCCTTTCTTGCATCCCTCAGCTGGTGTCTAGGGAGATGAAGGAGGATCTTATGGGTGAGATTACCCTTGAGGAGTTGGAGGGGACGGTGTTTCAGATGAAGAAAGGAAAAGCCCCTAGCCTGGATGGCTTCCCGATTGAATTCTTCCAAGAGTTCTGGGAGATCATCAAACTTGACCTTTTAGAGGTGGTCAAAGAGTTGTAGCGGAATAAGCAAATGTTAAAGGCCCTAAATGCCACCTCTCTGGCTCTTATTCCCAAGTGTGATGGGGTGGATAGGTTGAGCAATTTTCGACCTATTGCCCTTTGCAATGTGGTGTATAAGATTATTTCAAAGCTAATTGCTAATAGGCTGAAAAAGTGGCTGCAATTGCTAATTTCTGAGGAGCAAAGTGGTTTTGTGGAGGGCAGACAAATTCTAGATGGGATTGTTATAGCTACTGAGACCATCCATTCTATGGAAAATTCTAGAGAAAAGGCTATGTTCATCAAACTTGATATGGCAAAGGCATATGACAGAGTTCGATGGTCTTTTCTTCAGAAGATTCTAGCTACTTTCGGATTTGGAGATGATTGGATTCAATGGGTCATGAGTTGTGTCACGTCAGTTTCTTTCTCTGTTTTAACTAATGGGGAGCATTCTGAGTTGTTTGAGGCTTCTTGCGAGATAAGGCAAGGCGATCCTCTCTCCCCTTATTTGTTTATTCTGCTTGTGGAAGGATTGGGTCGCCTATTGAGACGTCAGGTGGAGCTGGGCCTAATTCAGGGGTGGAGGTGGGGAGGTGACTTACCCCCTCAATACCACTTGCAGTTTGTGGATGATACTGCCTTGATGGGGGCAGCCACTATTCGAGAGGCAACAAATATCCACAGGGTGTTGGATATGTACCTTGAGGCTTCGGGTCAATCAATTAATGAAGACAAGTCTTCCATCTATTTCTTTAACACTCTGGATCCTATCCAGAGGAGAATTGCTCAGATTCTTCGATTTCAAATTGGGACTCTTCCTCTGTCTTACCTTGGGTTTCCTATTGCAGCGGGCAGAATAACGAGGGAGTCGTGGCAGCCTATCCTGGATAAACTTTGCTTAAAGGTTTCTCACTGGACCAACCGATGGTTGTCTTTTGTTGGGCGGGTTCAGGAGCTGAAGTCCATGGTCCAGGCTCTTCCCATTTACTGGTGTATGCTTCAAGTGGCCCCTAAGGGCTTTGTTTCGAAGTTGGACTCATTGGCTAGACAGTTTTTATGGGCAGGCAGTTTGATGTCTTCCAAGTGGAGTCTAGTTAGATGGGATACGGTTTGTTGTCCTAAGCAGTTGGGTGGTTTGGGGTTGAGGCATTCCACGCTGGTTGGGATGGCTCTGGTGGAAAAACTTTATTGGAGGTGGTGCGCGGAGAAGGATAGAATTTGGGCTAGGATCCTTTCCTATAAGTATTTTCAGGGTGCTCCTGGGGAAGATATTCCTCGCTACCCCTTGGTTGGCAAGGGATCGGCAGTTTGGGCGACCCTCAAGAAGGGAGTTGTGCTCATCAAGGATGGTTTATTTTGGATCTGTAGGCATGGGACTGAGGTTCAATTTTGGTATGACTCTTGGGATGGTCATCCTCCCATCCTCAATCAGTTCCCTGACTTGGCGGCCTTGAGCAGGAGTTTCAGTGATGCCGGCTGGATGAGGGTAAGTGATTTTAGGGTGCTTTCTTTTCAAGGGCAGCTTGTGAGTGCTAGGTGGAAGAATCCTGAGGAGTGGCCGATGATTGGCATGGAAGAGGACTGTAGGACTCTGCATAATATTCTCTCGGGCAGACAATGCAACCCCCTCAGGGATAGGGATATTCTCGCATGGTCACCTAATCCGAAAGGCCACTACACGGTTGCGTCGGGTTATCGGAGGTTGCTTTCTCAAAGGGTTGAGGGGGCGAAAGTTCCTTGGTGGAAGAGGGTGTGGAACAAGTTTTCTTGGCCGAAGTGTAACTACTTTGCCTAGATTTTGACTTGGAACAGGTGTTTGACTTGGGACAATATTCAGAAGCGCGGGTTTTAGGGCTCGTCTAAGTGTGTGCTGTGTGGGAATGGTGAAGAGGACTCTTCACATCTTTTCTTTCGTTGTCCTTTCACCTTGCAGCTCTGGCATTCTTGGTGGATTGTTTGGAATAGTCCTTGTGTTCATGCTTCCTCCTTAGTGGATTTTTGGACTACCTTGGGCAGACCTCCCTCGATGGCCTCCTTTTTGCAGGATGTGTGGCAGGCAAGTCCTATTTTCTTGTTGTGGTAGATTTTGTTGGAACGGAATAGGAGGATTTTCAGAGGGGAGGTGTTGCGGGTCCAGCAGGTGTGGTTTAGAGTTCTTGGGATGATTCAGGAGACCATTCAGGCCAAGGGGTCTGTGGAACTACCGCTTGAGAAGAAAGATGCAGAGTTGGTGGCTCGGCTGGGTATCTAGGGGTTAACCCCTGTTGCGTCTTGTGGCCAGAAAGGTAGGCAGGTGGGACAGCATGTCCAGAGGCAGGAGAATTGGCAGCCTCCCCTTGTGGGTATTTTGAAGGTTAATACTGATGGTTCTTCCAAGGGAAATCCTAGTCCTACTGGAGTTGGTGGGGTGGGCAGGGATTCTTTTGGTATGGTGGTTTTTCTCTTTTCCATACATAAGGGGACACAGACTATCAACCTGATGGAAGGCTGGGCGATTCTTCATGCCTTAGAGAGGGCCTATGAGGTGGGGTGGCGTAGGGTTATTTGTGAATCTGATTCATAGGTTCTAATTAATTTACTCAATCAAGGGAGGATGTCGGATGAATTGGCAGTCATTGAAGCCAGGCAAATGATTTTGGCAGACAAGTACTCTATGGAAAGGGTGTTCTTTGTCCATATTCATGTGTATGGAATAGGATCACATTGTTTGGCCAAGTGGGCCTCAGAGCGCTTTGGAGGATTGAAGATTGATGATTGGGCTTAGGATTCCCTTAGGAGCTTAGTCCGGAATTTGAGAGGATCTCACGAGGACAAGTAAGCAGATGATTTGGGCATGGGTTTTGCTTGGTGTTTTTATCCTTTCTCGGCTTAAGCCCTTGTCTTGGTTGTAAATGCTAGTTTATGATATTCACAAAGTTTTTAATTCCTTTAAAAAAATAAAATTGACATGACATAGTGATTTAGAGGAAGGTCAATAATAGACTCTTACGAGCTTAATCTATTAAAATGTTACTAAGGCAATAAAAATTAGTTGTTAGATTTGATCTTAACCCCAAATTCGATTCATACTAGGTGCAACTATGACTAGCACAATTGAAATTGAGTGTGTTCTAAGTAAAATAACTCTGAAGTAGATAAAATAAAATAATTTTTAACTAATTTCAAAGTAAAATAAGATAAATATTAAATAAATAAAAAAGTTCAAGAATGATATATTTTTATATGTTTTAAATAGATGTATAGTTAAAAATATCTTTTGATATTTTGAGATCAATTGACCCTTGCAAGTTTAGCAATGATATTAGAGTGATGAAGATTATAGTTGTTAACTCTAACCTTCACCCCAAGTTTGATTCTTAGTAGATGCAACTATGATTAACATAGTTGAAATTGATTATGTTCTAAGTAAAATATCTCTAAATAAAATAATACTTGACTAATTCTAAAGTAAAATAAGATAAATCTTAAATAAATAAATCTATTCAAAGATGATATTTTTATTTTTTATATAAATATATAATTAAAAATATATTTTGTATAAATTAAATATATTTTCAATTATAATAAAATTATAAATTTATAAAAAAATTATTGAAAATGTATAAAATTCTAAAAATGATATTATATTTTTTTACTTTATCAACTTTTAAATAAATTAAATACAATAAAACAACTCTTTATACAATATAAATAAAATAAATCATTTATTAAATAGCTCTAAATTAATTATAAAAAAATAAATTTTCAAATGTATTTAAAAATAAATAAATAATAAATATTAAACATTTAATATTTAATATAAATGTATGATCTTATAACATAATATTAAATATATTTTAGTACTTGATTAAATATTAAATAAATTAAATATTTAATTTTAAAATAATATATATTTATTATTTGTCTAGGTTTTATTTGAAGAGCTATTTTTTATTTAGTTAAGAGGTATTTTATTTATGTAAGAATAAATTGTATAGTTTAATTGATTTTTGAAATATGTAAAATGTCTTATGGACTAATTATCTAATTAAATTTCATCCTATTTGTTTATTAATTTTGAGAACAAATTTCAAAAACTAAGAGAACATTTAAAAAAAAATCTAACCCATAATCCATCACAAAAAATAAATTTAATATAAAATAAAATAAATCAAACTCATAGTCCATTTACCAAAATCAAAATAAAAGGAAAAGCACATAAATTTGATTTAAAAATTAAAAATAAGATGAAAAATATTAAATTGTTATATAAATTATATTTGGAGGCCATTTATAAGAAATCTAGAAAATAGTTAGAAATTATCAACCACACATTGGTCATGGATGTCAATTTGATTAAAAAAATAGGCATCTCAAAAAGGATATATCTGTATTATAGCTCCAACAAGATAACCTAAATGAAAAAAATAGCCCAAATTGTTATGACACCTTAAATATTAAATAAATATATTACATTGTTCACTCAAATGCCTCAAGAAAAATTGAAGGCAAAAAATATTGTGGAATTTTATTTTATTTTAAATATTGAGGAAATTTTGTGGGAATCAAAATGCAGGTCTTAACATTTCAAAGAGACCTTACCCATTCAATGCAATTGATTTGAAGATATTCAAGCGAGACTTATCATATAAAAGAAGTATCCAAAATTCCGTTCAATCAAACTCCTCTAAGAAAAAAATAGATTGATATAACTTGTCATTTATAACTCATCTCTTACAAAATTTAGTATGGAAAACCTGGGATTAGAACTATGTTTGATGTAAGTGGCTCAAACAGAGCTCAACTCAACAATTATAGGATTGACTAGTACAATATCCATTTATTTTCTTGTATAGTTTGCTGATGGATGGAAACTTCAACATTAAACGACCTACCAAGTAACTCATGGCTTTGTTATACAAGATATATTCTTCTTTCACCATCACTCATATTAATAACTTCCTTTTGAAGTTGTCAATAGATCCTAATAAAATTGAATAATTCTCAATAAATCTTTAAAAAAATAAAAAATAAAAAATTCACACATATATATCATCCAAAAATCAATGACAATTTCCATCCATTTTAAAATTTGCCTTCAAACATCTGAATAACAACTACCTATACAAACCTAAATGAAAGATTTTAAAATGCATAACAATGAGAATTTCAAGATGTTATTGGAAAAGTCATGTATTGCAAAGCACTAAAGCTGGAATCAACTGAAAGCACATAATATTGTAAACAATTCCTATCGCATAAAATCTAATGTGGTTGAATTTTATGTAGTGGCGTTGTGGAAGATGCTCTTTGTGACCTTTCCAGGGGCTATTCCTGCAGTTTGTGAGTGCTCCACCATTGACAAACTTAAAAAATCTCGCATATTAAAAAAATTATACCCTTCACCATTAAATCTAAGGTTTACAATTTAGAGGGTCACATTAGTCATTCACTCAACTTTTGGAGTTAAACAAACTTCAAGCACTTCACAGAAAAAGGAGCTCATGGGGAATTTGGTTTGTACTTATAACTGTCCTTGAGAATCTTATAATTTTCATACAGTACATTCAAATGTTGCCTGCCTAACCCACAGTTAACTTTCAGGAATTTGCAGGTAATCTCAATATCAATTGATGAAGTCAAAACCTTACAAAGCATGCTTATATTCCTCTATCTGCTGTAGGAAAACCATATCGGAAAAATGCAACCTGTAGAAATCTAGTCAAAACATATACGACAATAATGTCACAGAGCAATGCCACTTGCACCATTTTCTCAAGTTCAACTCTATCATAATTGGTCTTCAGATCTTGTCTACCAGAAGGCCTAACTTCTTCTCTTGATGCAATTTTCTGACCTGCCCAACGTACACAAGAAGACAACAGTACAAATTTAGGATATGGTTAGATAAGCAAATTTGAAGTCCCTTGTCATGCTAAACATGCCGTGGCTTAAAGATCACTCCTTTGTAGTTTGTTGCCTTGCCAAAATCCAAAGCTTTTTGACCAGTAACAAGTTCCAGTAATAGTCTGCCAAACCCAAATACATCAGTTTTCTCAGAAGATTGCCCTGTCGAAATATGTTCTGGGGCAATGTGCCCTACAGTGTCCCAAAAAGCTGGGGATTCACCTACAACGGCTTCAAAGTACTCATCTAGTAAGATGTTTGATGCTTTTGCATCTCGGTGAATTATCTTGGGATCACACCGCTCATGCAAACATAGGAGTTGGCTTGCAGCTCCTAGGAATATCCTCTTCCCTGTAGCCCAAGCCAATGCAGGCCTTTCATGAATGTGATCTGTAAGTTTAAAAATATTCAAATTAGTTTAGTTTAGAACGAAATTGTGCCCTGGTAATTATTTCTATATCAAAATCCAAGGTTCTATTAACAAAAAAAAATAATGGATTTTATGCCTTGTTGGCCCCCTTCTGCTCTACCCTTAATATTTGGAGACCTAGAAAGGAAGGTAGGTTATAAGATAAGGATTCAACCTCTTAGTCGAGAGGCCATCCTTTCATTAATCGTGCATGGATAAACCAAGAGTCTTTCTATGAAGGTCGTGGAAAATCTGGCATACGGCAAATTCACCGAGGGAAAATTCACTGCCAACAATTTACCGTGGAAAAATTCACCGCCAGAAATTTTCTGTATAAGTGAATTGCAGGTGGCGGTGAATTTTCCCATGGTGAATTGTTGACAGTGAATTTTCCGTCAGTGAATTGTTGATGGTGAATATTCATAGAGCCGGAAAATCTACAATCTCAATAAATTTGTGTGTACAAACAAGTTGATCATTTCCACTTTTGTCTAGAATTGAACTTCTCCACCTGCAGCACTAGCATCCTTCAGTCTTTTTACAACTACATGATTTCCATCTTGCAGGCATCTCTTTAAACACTCCCAAAGCCCCCTGAACCCAGAATATTCTTGCTATTAAAATGATTGGTAATAATTAAGTTCTTTGAATTGGAATCGCTTCAAATGTCCCAAGCAAACCTCTAGATCGTGTTGCTCTACAAATTCACATCTAATTTGAATGAGAAACCCCCCTTGTGCTTGAGGTTAAATATAATAACCTAAATAAAATTGGTGGTATGACAGATTGGACGCATTGACATCAAGAAAACATGTTGATTGTGTCTTTGTCTCCATCAGAAGAAAGTCCAATTCACTGTCGTAGGGTTGACCTTGAGCGAAGATCCCAAACTGTTTAGGGTCTTTCTTTTCGTTGGCGGTCTTGTGTTGTCCCTAGGTCCCATAGGTTGTTGTGGCCTCGTGGATGTTATTAAAATATTTCATTTCATTCCATTCCATTCCAAGACCTGTTACACATAAAAGGCTAGAGTTCCATAGAGGAATGCTTCCAAAAAAAAAAATCAATGGATATTGTTGAGATTTTTTAGGAATAGGTCTCATGAATGTTTAATGTAATTTAAGTTTAACAATTTAAACTTCTAAAATTTAAAAGTTGACAAACTCATGAATTGTATCGTTGTGTATATTAAATCTAATAGAGTAAACAAATATAAAAATAATGAAAAAATTAATTGATAAAAAATTTAAAAAATAGATGATTGGCTAAGGACAAAAGAAAAAAATGAAACAATTTATGTCCTTGAAATTTTCAAACTACAAAATAAAGTTACTATTATTGAAAAAATATTTTAATTAATCTTGTAACATTTTTTTCTTCATAAAACCCCCTACTCTTTATCTTGAAACCCCTGCATGAACCCGAACCTTACAGTGAAAGATATTACCACCTAAGATTACGCACAACCTAAGATTTAGGTTACATCCAACCCAATATCTTAATAGTTTTGCAAACATTTCTATGATAGTGGTGGTGTTTAAAAACAACAGGGAAAAAATAGTTGAAAAAAGATGATCATTCGTCAACAAAGATAATTCTAACTGTTGAAGCTACCATTGCTTCAAAATCCAACAACAACTATGTGAAAATAATATTGAAATCCCTCCCTAATAGATTGAAAAGGTTTACTCAAAAAAAATATCTCAATCAATCAAAGTGGATTCACACCAGGGGATGATATCATTGATAGCATTATTTTAGCCAATGAAGCCCTGCACACAATCAACAAAGATAGGGTTCAAAGCATGATGATAAAGCTATATGTGAGTAAGCATGCAACATAGTGCAATGGAGATTCCTAATCAAAACAATGGAGCAGTTTGTTTTTTGTAAGGATTGGATCCAAATGATATTCTATTGCCTCTCAACAGCAAGATACTCAGTCTTAATAAATAGCTTGCCATGTGGTTTCTTTGAAAGCACAAATGGATTAAGGCAGGGGGATCCAATCCCCCCTTCCTCTTTGTAATAATGGCAGAAGTACTCAACAAGAACATAAAAGAATATCAAAATCAAGGATGCTAGAAAGGTCTACAGATAGCCCCAAATACAGAAGCAATCACCCATCAGCAATTTGTTGACGATATTGCGTTATATGGTGAAGCCATGGTCAAAGAGGCGGAAAGGATTAAAATATATATGGAAGAATACATTAAGGCTTTAGGGCAGCAAATAAACAAGGATAAATCAAAAATTTACTTCTTCAATACAAAGAAATTTATGTAGAGAAGGATAGCAAACATCTTGGGCTACTCAATTGATGTAACCCCATGCAAATATCTCAAGGTGCCCATTTTTAAAGATATAATAAGAACTAAACTATGGGAGCAGATAATAGAAAAATTCAAAGAGAAATCATTGAGCTGGAGAGGTAAATGGCTCACTCTTGTAAGTCAAATAACAATGATCAAATATGTCTTATCTAATATACCAATTTACGCAATGTCAAGCATGCAATTAACATCAAAAGCTGCAATAAATCTAGAGAGCATTCTAAAACACTTCCTATGGGAAGGATCAAATGAGCAACATAAAGTACCCCTAATCTATTGGGACAAGGTCTGCAAACCTCAGGATGACGGAGGAGTGGGAATAAGAAACCTCAAAGTACATAACTTGGCACTAGTCACCAAATTAATATGGAAGATGTATCATAATCCAAATCTACTATGGAGCAGAATATTGCAAACGAAATACCTAGACAACATGGACCAAAAGAGAATCCTAACAGTTGCAAACCCCAGAGGTGGCTCACATGTGTGGAACTTCATGATGATTTGCAAACACATCATAACAAACCACCTCACATGGCAGATAAATGATGGTAAGAAGGTGGAATTTTGGCACAACTCCTAAGGGTATAAACCACTAATTAAATACCTTGAACTAAAGGATCATATCCCACTCATTAGCAACAAGTCTGTAAAATACGTAAGGGATTTTATAAATCTAGATGAGAAAGGAATGTGCCACTGGAAAGACTTCCAATCTCTTCCAATGGAAGAAACAAATAGAGATTGTCTTACAAAAATCATGAAAGAAAGAAAAGTATGCATAAATAATCAAAGGGACAAAAACAATATAGTGTGGAGCAAAATTAGGAAGCTACTGTGTTAAGCTTGGCTATCAAATCCACTTAATAGAAGGTGGTAAAACGTGGCCACATAAACTATGTTGGGGTTGAGGGGTCCTACTGAAGGCAAGTGCCTTTACATGGACGACTTTGCATGGTTAGATTCTAATAGGCGACAAATTGAAATCAATTGGAATAGAAAGTCCCACATGGTGTGTCATGTGTAAGGAAAGTGATGAAAATGCAAGCCACTTACTATTAAGTTGTCCCTATGTGAGGCAATGTTGGGATTGGCTTCTAAAAAATGTAAACTAGGCCACACTAAGAGCTAATAAGATATGGGACTTTTTCTTGAGTTGGCCAAAACTAAAGGAGGAGGCATTTTGGGGACATATATGGACTATTGTACCTACAATAATGATATATGGAATATATGGAAAGAAAGTAATAGATGTATATTTCAAGAGAAGGAAAAATAGCAAATGTACTAATAACAAACATTAAAAGAAATATTTCAAAATGGATGAACTCACACATAAAATTACAAAGGAAAGTAAAATTCACAGTCTGGGATGATGAGCTAATGAAGAACTGGAAATTGCTGAAGGTTCCTCCTTTTTTTCCAATTTACACCAAACTCCAAGGCAAAAAGAGCTAAGGCTAAGTGTAATCCACCAAAAAGGGGTAGGTTGAAGCTCAACATAGATAGGGCCTCGAGAGGTAACCCAAGGGAATTAGGAATTGGAGAAATAATAAGAAATGACAAAGGTCATATATAGTAGAAGCTTTATTAGCAAAAATCCCCATGGGGACAAATAATGTGGCAGAAATTGAAGGAATCCTTAGAGGCCTCCAATTATGCAAAGATAAAGGTGTTAATAACATAGAAGTGGAAAGTGACTCAAATGTCAGCATCAATGTTCTCTTAAGTGGGAAGATTGGGGATTAGACTCTCCAATCAAAAGTATTCAAAATAAAGGATCCTATGTTAGAACTATAGGTACAATCAATTAGCCATATCTACGAAGAAGCAAATAAAGTAGTTGAATTCCTCGCAAATCAGGGAATAGATCAAATGGAGGAAGTAAAAACCGGTGATGCAGCTGAAAATTGGCAGGGTTTAGAAGCAATAATCTTATCAGAAAGATCAGGGCCTAAAGTGTGACACCCCATCTTGTTGTTATTGATTTACTTTTACCTTCATAGGTAAATAGGATGGTAAATTCAATCATGATTTTGATATGTTTGTAAAATTGAATGGAATACTGAAATAGGTTGTAATGTCCCCTTCTCAAACCTGATCGATCATGTGACCGTTGGCCTTTTTCTGGAAACCCGAAGGCTAGTCGGAAGGTAAAATTAGGGTTTCCTATTTTTGAGGAGGTCATTGCTCAGAGATGGTGGATTCAATGGTGGATTCTTTCTGGGTTTTCAGAGAGCTTCGCAGTGGTATGTTCATCTCGGCTTTCGGAGCACTTTCTGGAATTTACTATTTTTAGTAAATTCTATTTTTAGCAGCTTTCCAGTTGAGTTCAGCTCGGTTGACTTCCTGCTTCAGTTTGGTCAGATGTTTTGCTCAGACATTTAGGGCACTTTTGAAGGATAAAGCAATACAATTAAAAAGTCACGTTTTAATTATTATATTTTAACGTTGACCCTTGGCCTAGATTTAATGACTTAATGTTGTTTTTAAAAAGTGGTCTTTGAGGGTGGCGCCCTCATTAAAAGATTATTTTAATTATTCCCAAAGTCAAAGCAAGGTTATGAAGGGCGCATTTATCAAAGTATGATATTTATTTAAAATATCAAATCTTAAGCCTTGAAGGAAAAGTACGCCCATCCTTGAGGAGATTGGGTTTTGACCTAAAAGTGGATTTTAGGGTTTTGAGAAGTCAACTGGAGAATTATAAAAAGGAGTCTTGGAGCATCATTTGACATCTTTGGTCTACTATACTGTTATGCTGCCGGATTGGCTCTGGAACTACTTCGAGGAATGAAGGCCTCCTAGCTTGGGCATCGCTTCGTGTTTGCAAGACAACATCTAGTGGTGATTCATTGTATTGTGAGTTGCATCTAGCTCGTGCATTGTGTTTAGCTTATTGCATTGATAAATCTGTTTAGCATATTAGTGTTTCAGCATTTTAGCATCATTTAAGACAGCGGATTTCATGTTTTAATCATAACTCAAAAAAAGACAAAAATATAGTTTTGGGTATCATTCCATTGTCATTGTTAGACCTAGGCGTCCATATTCTCTCATTTGCAGATTTTAATGTTGTGTATTGAATTTTTAAAGCCAAGTCAAATTTCTCAGCTGGGGCCGTACCATTTAATGACATTGGGATTCGTGCATAATTCATGTGTGGGTTTTAGATCTGTTTTCATTGTCTCATCTTAGGCGTCTCCTTGGTTAAGGCTTAGTGCATTTGATTCCCAGGCCAACGGGAGCCTGCACGCAGGAAGATATACTTGGTACCTGATCATGTACGCAATAGATTTGTAGCACAAAACAAATCATCTGATTCGAAAGTTAGTTTGCACATGACCAAACAAAGGTGGTCTAGTGATGCTGTCATCCTTAATTTTCATGCACGCAGCGAAGCCTTGCTGCAACCCATGAAATGGCAAATATTTCACATCAAATCAAAGAAGTCCCTGCCTCATTCAAAGTGCTTTATGTTGTTATGTAGCCCACCCTATGTGTTACTATCCACCAAAGAAAGCATTCAAAAGTTTCATCTTTCCAGATGGCTTGTAGCCAAAAGCTGTAATTAGCTCTTCCGCGTCATTGTGCATACTATACCCAGTTCCTCTCTGAAGCAGGTAATCTCCGCTGTGTGTGGAAGCTCAATGTCTTATGTCAGTTAGTAGTTACAGCCATTTCCATCCTTCCAACAATGCCGCCATCGGCGCCCAAAAGGAGTTGCTTTCTGTACATTTGGTTGTTTCAACTCGAAATCTAAAACGTCAATTTCAAATTGAAAACGAAAATTTGGTTCGGAATATTTCATAGGCTAAGGTATTATTGCCTTGGAAGAGTAATTATGTTTACATTGATGATGAACATGTATTGTTATATGAATATGCTTAGGTTTTATTATGCATATGGATTTATTATGAATGTCTAACTACCATTGCAAATGTGATAAGATGGTTGTAGGGACAAATTCAATCCTTTGAAAGGGAGAGGAAGTATAGCTCAGGAGAAGTGATTGGTCAGATAACCTTGATGACACTTATCTGAGCTTATACACACACTCACAGTAGAATGGTTGAGTCGAGTCAATTTGGATCCAATAAGTGAACCCTCCATCTTAGTCTTGGCTTATCGAGGGTAGCTGGTCATCCTTGATTGTGTTGATTGTTTCTTTAGGTTGATCTTGCTCTTTGAATGTTCTTGTGTGGACTGTTTGACCATATCTCCATAATTGAATCTAGAGTCTTTAAGCTTTTCGTCAACTCATATGTACCTTAATTATACACATGTATATAGGTATGTGTGTGTGTATAGATTTGTGCATTAGAGCATAATCATATGCATATGTATGCAAGTAGAAATACTTACAAGCATACACACATGTAGAATCAATTATGTATATATGTACTTAATAAAAATGTGTATCGATGAGAATATGTATGTGTTCATGTTGATATGTAATGGTAACCTGATATGTGTGTTTAAAATGTAAGAATCAGAATAAAGATATGTATGTTAATTTATGTATATACTAATATATGTGGGAGAAGTACGTAGCGGAAACGTACATTGCATATATAAGTATATACATGCATAAACATATATATCGTTATTATCTCATGGAACATATATGAATATATATATATATATATATATGTATATGTATGTACATCTATCAATATATATTGGTACATTAATACATGGGGATAATGATATATTTACACACACACACACACACACACACACACACACACACATATATATATATATTATGTTTATGGGGGAATAATAAATATGTTTGTCTATGTGATTGCATAGATGTATATATATAGAAATATATATATATATATATAAATACATACATACATACGTACATACATATATGTGTATGTGTATGTGTAAGTGTACGTATTATATTGTATATTATAAGCCAATGTAAGAATGCTAAACATATGTGACATGTCGATATAAAAGAATATAGTATTTCATACTATAACTCAGTATTAAGTGTAT
Organism: Sequoia sempervirens; assembly: GCA_007258455.2. NCBI lineage: Eukaryota > Viridiplantae > Streptophyta > Pinopsida > Cupressales > Cupressaceae > Sequoia > Sequoia sempervirens. The sequence goes on from VDFB02078342.1 coordinate 16,857, forward strand.
AGACCACATATGTATTGGCGTTGGTAAATAACAAAGAGATGTATAATTTATGTCTAATGTGTGAAAGATAGTTATATTTCTTGAAATATATAAAGGTAAATAGGCTCACATATAAGCCAACGCCACACCATTAAATGTTACACAAATATAATGTGTTAAAGAAACAACAATACTATTGATTGGCAAGGAAATACTACAACTTAAAACATTGAGGCAATAGGTATATATGTGTGTGAAATGATAGGAAAGAAATGAAGACCTCCACGTGTAATATGCAGTGGATAGATAGCATGGAAAAATTTGATGCTATATGCAACGTAATGTGCAGTAATAAGAGCCAATATAGGAAGTAAACCATAGTTGATATGACATAAAATGTATTGTTTACATAGCAACGATTTACTCCAAACTGAGAACGCTTAATCCAAGATGTAAAGCGATGGGAATATATGAACCTACTTCATAAAGTATTTTAAAATGCATGATATTAGGAAAAGCAAACAACTAAGTACGTGCTAAGTCAAAGCACTTGTTAAATGCTATTTTAGTAGAGCGACTTATCTCTCCTTTGTTGCCCAATTAAACTTTGACCAAGTCGATATTGTATGAGTGTTGCTTGTAAACAAAAGATTGTTTCAAAGAGAGAAATTGAGCCAATAAGCTAGGAATAGTGGTTGCAAAATGGCACCAAATCATGAAAGCTCTTTAACCTATAGAATTCTAATATGCTTGCAAGTTGAATGTTATCATTTAGGCATGTGCATATTGAATTAGTCTTTAGCTGCTATCAATGGAAAAGGTCGATCTATAGCATATCCTATTGAGTTTACACTTAGTCTCTGACACCTTTTAGTTGAAGTGAAGTGAGTCGACCTGCATGGAGAAAGTTGTCAATTAACATGCCTTTCTTGTAGGTTACAATGTCTCCATTTCCTATATAAATAGAGAGGATAGTTCTCTCTTTTGGACACATTATTTTGTAGTATTATTCTGCATTCTTTTGCAAACTTATTATGTTGCAACTATTTTGAGAGTTGAGAGTCATAGTATGAGAGTTGTCAAATACTCTGTGAGTGCAAATTATTCTTGAGAGAGAAGCCATAGTGAAGTATTGCTTTAGAAGTATTTAGTGAAGTTAGCAAGCTTTTTTTGGAAGGTTGTGCATCAAGTCAGTGAATTGGATTAAGCGTATGCAGGCATGAGGATCTAGTCTTCTCTTATCTATCTTTATTTATGGAAGATTGAGTTTTGTATGCTTTGTTTGGGCAGCATGAAAATACTTGCATTAGGAGGTCATAGCATTTTCTTTGGAAAGAAAAAAGATTATTTTTTATGCTTTTCTACGAAACTAATTGTATTTATCCCATAATAGGAGAGTTTGTTTGTCAATGGTATTATATACTAGGAACGATGAAACAAGAATGGATTAAGGGTTATTTATAATGTGAAACGTATTGACTTATGATGTTAGGAAACCTTAGGAATGATAAGGTTTAGTTGCACATTAACAATTTAGAAGAAATGATAGGATGAGTCATTGTTAATCCGTACTTGTATGTTCACTTGATCATACTTTACACTTGAATAGAACCCTAGGTTGGAAGTAACCTATTTGGGTTGATAAGTATATTGGAACCAATAGGTTAAGAATGACTTGCTTGGATGAGTTGTATGTTCTTGTTGGAACACATAGGTTTAGGTTAACCTACTTGATTACACTAATTGTTGATTATTAATCATATCCAGGATTGTGGTATACTTAGTTTGAAACTCACCTATGTGATTAAGTTGATCACTGAAGTTTATGGAGTACTATATGCTTAGAACTATAGGAGGGATTACCTATTGAGTTAAAGTGGTTACTTGGTTAGTTGCTCTACACTCTTGAAAATAAGTCACATTGTTAACAAGATTCTACTTTGAATAACCCTTTTTTACTAAGGGGATTACCCTCTCGAATGGAATCATCTATTGCTATGATTATTCATCAATTGAGGTCAATCATTTATGTGGTTGTTCTCTTGATGAGAACCACTTATTAATCTGACATATTACTGATTGAAGTTGGTTATTTATGAATATTTAATCTATGAATGGAAGAAACTTACGTAGCTATACTTCATATTATTAAGATATTACTAAGACTAGGTTGTCTGTCCGGTGAAGGGAATAGTTTGGAAAGATGTTTATGCAAAGTTGTTGTGTAAACTAGAAAAGCTTGTATGTTATATCTAGGAAGTAGAATATCCATTGCAGGGGGGAAATAACTTATGATTAGGCTTTATTGGTAGAGATACCATTATAATTTGGAAAAAGGGATTAGGTTATTTCTAAGGTTAGGGGCTACCTATAGAATCAAATTACCTAAGCATAGTATATGAATAGTCATAATCCAAACTGAGCTGTAGAAGTGTATGTGAATAGGAATATTGTCACTCGAAGTACTGAGTGAGAATACTTTGGCCAAAGTAGTGTAAGTTGCCATTGTTTACACTGTTAGTTCACTATGTTCCTTTTATGTGTTCTAGTTCAAGATTTTTATACTCGTAGAATGATGATTGTATGAATAGGTTCTAGTTTGTAGAACACAACACTAAGCTTAGATAGGCTATTTTTTTTTTTACCAACCAATCTCTTCGTCGAAGGGTAGGGCCATCTTGTCATACATGACAGATGTGTGGGGGACTGCATTTGAGTTTGTGGTTGGCAGAAAAGTGCTTGAGTGATGCTTCTCCTCATCAGATGGCAACCAAGGTTTATGGATGTTTGTGCCAACATTGAGAACAATTGGAGTGTGTGCCCAAGGAGTGGGGAAAACCATAAGGTATGCACCATTACGGTGACATTGAGATCAGTTTGTATATTTATTGTCAAACGAAGCTCAAAAGAGCTATGTATGTATCATGTACCCATTTATATGGAAGGATGTAATCTTGAATGATAAAATTGAGTTCATTCGATATGAAATCTATGTTATGGAAAGATTTGTGAAATTACAATGGAATGCAATGAAAGTTTAGAAATATTGTTATCTCAAATACATGCATGTAATTTACATTATGGAAAGAAAATTTTGATTGCTATGACATGGCATCATAGATTATTCACTTAAATTGAAATCTTTGGAATTTTACTAAGTAGAACATTGGGGTTGTTACATGAAGCATATCAAGCCTAAGGGAGCCAGGTAAATTCAAACAAGGTAAGTACTTTAGAACTAGCTTCTACTTTAGTCACTAGGAATTGACAATCTTAAGATTTAAATAAATAAGATTACATCAAGCTAAAGCATAACTGGAAAATTAAAATGTGAAAAGTAGAGATATGGGAAGTTAAAAATTGATACCTTACACCAATAAGTGTAACCAACCCTCTGGTTAAATTTGATCAAACTACAATCAACACAACAAAAATGATACTCTTAAACAAACATTGAACTACAATGGCCCTCAAGATACACTCTCTAAGATTATACGGCCTCTACTATCACATTGCACATTTGTATAGAGATGAACATATCATCAAATTGTTTGCTACTTTAGACAAAATTCTATCAGAAAGGTACTTTGTGCCCTTAGTTAGACATAGGGCTTTGATCTGTAATGATAAAAAAACTACTCCCTAGCATGGCTTATTGGTGCCTTATTTGGACTGCTGTCAAGTGTTGTAACACACTTTCACACTTTTCTAGGGTTTTATTAAATAATTGAGCTTTTTTATGCCTTATTTGGTATGTTTTGCATCCACAAGCCCCATTCAATGCATCTTTTCAAGGATAATCCCGACATAAACCAACATTCAATCAACATTTAGGTGTTTTTAGGTTGTGTGGCCCAAATTTGGTGATCTAGGACTCATACGCCATACACCACCTTGGGCGTATCAGTCCCACCTAGGTTTTTGTGTCCTAATCTAGATTTTGCATCATTCTAAGCATTTTTGAAAATGTGTCCCATAGTGAAGCCTAATGGGACTCATACATCACTTATAGCATATGAGTTTCGTGTGGCCCAAAATTAAATTTAATTCAAATTATTGGTGAGATTTTATTCTCCTAGATCTGATGTTGGCTTGTAGTGTTGTAATTTCAAGAAATTTGGCATAAAAAAGTACAAATACAAGTTTCTTTCACTCATTTTCATCCTAACAAGCAATCAAGTGATCCCTATAGCAAATTTGAGTTCACAAGAGCATTCAAGATTTTACAAGAGCATTCAAGAGCATTCAAGGGTTGATTATCAAGTGTTTTGGAGCATTATTCGAGCATCAAGCATCATGTCAAATTCATCATGCATCATGTTTGTTTTTGAGCTAACAGTGATGTAGGGTTTCATGATTCAAGCTAGCATTCAAATCAAGATCTATCATAGTCAAGCAAGAGTCAAGATCTACATCCATTGGAGCCACTTCATACATGCTTGTAGCACTTTATTCCTAGGGTTTGGAGAGTTGCAACACTACATTTTGTTCATTCATCATTCTCCTTTCCTATTTCATTTCATTTCAAGGTTTGATTACCAAAACAGGGTTTGACCGAGGCAAACCCCTTTCCACTAACAAAACAACATTTTTCCCTCTTTAGTGTGTGATTTGTAGGTCTAGGTTGAAGTCACATTGAAGAGCAAGTTTGGAGAAAGTTGTCAAAGTGTTCAAAGTTGTCACCTTGCATTGAAGATCATTGGAAGATATCTACAGGTTGCAGATTAGAGATTCAGACCCATAAATCAAGTGGAAAGGACAAAGCAGACATCGAATAGTAGAATTGGACTTTGAATTTCTAGAACACCCTAACTAGAATAATACACCACTTTTGGAATATGAGTCCTAATATAGGAAAATTTGTAGATTTCAGGTGTTTCAGACATATCTCTGCTAGATTCCAGTTTTTGCCTAGAAACCCTAATGTGGGACTAAATTGCCTAGTCTGGCATATGAGTCCTAGTTTGCATTAATTTCAATATTTTTAGCATTTCAAGTCTTCATCTAGTCCTCTTCAAGTTTCCAAATGCACACCTTTCATCTCACAACTTTATATTATGTTTTACATGCTTTTCTAAGTCATTTAGTGAAGTCTTGCATTGCATTAGGTTTAAGCATTAGGTCTTGAATTTCATTAGTCTTTCCAAGCCCTAGCTTGGTGTTGAACCCCTCTTTAGTTTATAATCAGACCTTAGGACAACCCTATTGCAATATCTCTTTCTCCTTTGCACACTTTAGATTGAGATCTCTAGGGTTTTCCTTGAATGAATGATTGTGAAATGTGTTGTTCTATGTCCTAAACCATAAGTAGCAACCATTTTCTTTCATTTAATTTTGGTGAACCTACATTTATAACACATCATTTCAGACTTGGAGTGCATCATAGTCCTAGATCTAGCTTGCATTAACATTGTATTGTAGTTTGCACTAGTTAATTGGCATTCTAGGGTTTCTAAATCTTAAATTAGTGAAAGTGCATATAGGTTGCTTTTTAGCATCTTGCATCACTAAATATCATCTGAAATCTACATTTTCATTTAGTCTAAAAATCATAAAAATCACTTAAAACTTTCTAAAAATTGTTAAAAAAACCCACACTGGGACTCATACGCCCCTTTGTGCGATTTAGTCCCAGTGCAGATTTTAAACTGCATTTTCCAAAATTCAAAAATATGTTTATGAGCTTTTGTTTGTTGTTGATAACTTTATACTTCAATTTACAAAGTTTCAGTTTCATTCATTTCATTGCATTCATTGCATCTTGCATTGTCTTGATTGTCCCTTGTGTGAGCTCTTCTACTTGGTGTCCTATTGCTAATACTATAGTGAGACAAAGTTCGAGACTCATGTCATCCCACGATAGTACAATCATCATGGATCTTGGGTTATCTAGCTCTTTCACTACTAGTGTTGACACTAGTTCACTAGATATGGACCATACCCTTAACAATTCCTTGCCTTCAAGTAGTGTAACGCATGTTGAAACAATGGTTGCTAGTATTCCACAAGAAAACATAATCCAAATTCATGAAGACTTAGCAAACCTACAAAATAAAATAAGTACTGAGAAAATTTCAACTACTGCCATCCCTACCATAGATAACATTCATCACATGCTTGAAAGTGAAGATGAACTTGACCTTGTGCGTAACATAGTTTTGATCTTTGGAAAACACCTTACCTCAACCACTAGTTGTCATTTACCCTCGAACAATGTCACAAGCCAAGGAGGAATTCAAATTCCTCCTCTCACAACCATTTCCTCTATTCCTACCTATACCAACCCTCAAGTTACAACAATAATGCAACCTACTAGTAATGTGATTCCTTCCTTGGGTATTTTTGTTAGCATCCTTAGTACCTTTGTGGCATCACATGTCATATCTCCTACCACCTTACCACCTATAAGCATTCCATTCACTTATCCTTTGAACACATACACCCCCCCACCTTATTCACCTCCATCTCGCAATATAAACAAAGATCCTCTCATAAACCAACTTTTGTAAACCGTTTCATCCTTTCAAAAAAAAGTTTCCACCATCAACTAAAATCAAAATGGCGCACCTACATATTATGCCAAAAGTAGTCCATTGTCCTTGGAGATATTGTAAACACTAATGCCACAAGGTGTAGAGGTTCCTAGATTCAAGAAATATGGGGGGGAAGGAGATCCTTCTAACCATGTTTCCACCTATACCACCTTATGTAGTGACATTATCTTGACAATAAACTCTTGGCTAAGCTTTTTCCTAAATCCTTGAAGGATACTACCTTAGAATGGTTTTCTTCATTACTGAACAACTCAATTCATTTATTCAATGAATGAATTGAGTAACTTATCAACCATTTCCAAGTGCATATCACCCCTAAGATGACCTTAGCTGATTTGATGAGATGTAAGCAAAAAGAAGATGAAAAGATTATAGACATTATTTCACGATATCAATCACTTTATTCCCAAATCGATGTAAAGGTTCCTGACCCTTACCTTCAAAAGATCTTCATAGATAATCTTCAAAGCAAGATACAAGATAAGCTTACCATGATGAAATTCCCCTCCTTCATGCACTTATGTACTACCCTCCATGATTATCAAAACTTGGTTAGTAGTCGAGATACAAAATCCACCTCTAGTCGAACTAATAAGTTTGAGTCCACAAACCATAACAATTACCAACCTTTTAGAAAATAGAATAAGGGTTTCGTTCAACTAAATTCCCCTCAACAAACAACTCAACATGTCAATACCCAAGTAGTTGTTGCAACCTTTAACTATGGGGACCCAAAAAGACAATTCACTCCCCTATCTAATACCCTTCATAACACAATGTCACAACTTTTAGAACAAAATATGATCACCTTTCCTCCCGTTAAGACTCCCGATCCTAATAATCCTTTACTCCCAAACTTTAGATCAAATGCTTATTTCCATTATCACCAACAAAATGGACACAATACGAAACATTGCAAGCATCTTAAACATCTTGTGCAATGCCTCATTGATTCTGGTTAGCTTTCCATTGGAGGTGTTAATGATCAAGAAAATAAGTTTGTTGCCCCTCCTAACCAAAATTTGAAAATATTTACCAACCCTATGCCGAAACATAATATTTCATTTGTCAAAGCTAGCAACACTACAAAGAATGGTGCGATGAATATGGACACAGATGATGACAACAATGATATTGTTCAAAACGATCCTATGGATGATATGGTTGGAGTGACCAAGGTTGTACCTCATAAGGGCCAAACTAAAAATCCTCTTGAGATTGCTTTCTCCTCACAAGATATACTTAAAATGCACCTGAAGGTTCTCTTTACATAGTCAGTCGAATCTATGACAAACCCACTAATTGGATATTAATAGATCTTGTCTATGGAGGGAATGTGATCACCGAAGAATTATCACTTGTGCATGAGCTCTATCAATAAATATATGATAAACCGAAAGCATGGATCAAGAAGCATAATGGTTTCGCTTTACCTATGATGGGATCAATCACCCTTCCTTTACAAATAGGACCAAAAACATTAGATATATCATTCTCCATCATCTCGTAGTCAGACCAATTTCATGTGAAGCTAGGCTATCCATGGCTTTGCTCCATGAATTCCATCCCTTCGGTTGTGCATAAATTCTTAAATTTTCCCTTTGACAATGAAATTTTCATGGTGCATCATAGTGGCTTTAACCCTTTGTCTTCCTGAGGAAACTTTTCATTAGATTTATTTTGGCCCAAGCCTATGGAACCTATTAAACCTCGAGAAGAATTCTTTTCAAATCCTACCAAAAGTTCAAGGTGAAATGCATAGAAAAAATATCCTTTAAAAACATGCCTCAACCCATGACCAAACCTACCATCCTTGACAAAACCATAATTGAGCCTAAAGACATTCCAAATAACCAAGAACAAATTAAGATATCTATCATTTTCCTACTTCCTACAAAAGACCAAGAGATAACAAAAACAATCTCGTCACGCCTCCTAAATAAAACAAGTTTACAAAGTCAAAGAGAAAGTGGTTGAACAACCTTCCATGGTTTCCTTTGTTCCTCCCTTTAGGGAAGAAAAAAAAACATATGATTGATCATCCTGCTCCTACACAATTGTAACTTAAAAATCAAACTAAAAGAAACAAAGGTGCTAGAGAGCATAGGCGTAGACGTCATTCCATTTCTCAAAGGTTAAATGAATAAATAAACAAAGAAATCAAGATCCAAACATGATTGAAGCAATGCATGATGAGTCTCCCCCTTTTTCAAAACAAAAATATCCTATAGCAAAACTGCAACAAGAGCTAAACCCTTCTTTGGACATTATCATTCAACCTCTTGGTTGTGATTAACTTGGATAACGATGATAAGATTGAAAATATTGATGAACAAGTGCATAATGAATTGAAAACATTGTTTTCCTCTTCTATGAGCTTAAATGATAATTCTCCTAAGAAGAGTGTTGAACCTGGTGATGACCCTAGTTCGATACTTGCTATTGTCCCTTTATCTAGTTGTCCACCTTCAGTGTACAATGGACATGATTGGGATGTGGACGACCTTATTTAGGTTGACTCACATGTGCCTTACTAGTCTTTTGAATTATTTATTTTTCTTCTATGTCATTCCATGTGTGTAATGTGATACCCCGTACTGTTCTCTGTTCTATTTGATGTTCTCTCTCTTTGTGACATTCCTCTATTTATACCTTCATTCTTCTCTATGTCGTAAATCTTTTATCATTTCCTTTATATTTTGCATTTGTATTGTATTTTCCTTTTGGGGATGATGCAAGGCATCGAGACATTCATGTCTCTTCCATGTTGACCCAAAAGCTTTTCCTTTATCTTTTCTTTGTCTTATATTTTCCTTTTGGGGATGACACAAGGCATTGAGACATTCATGTCTCTTCCATGTTGACCCAAAAGATTTTCCTTTATCTTTTCTTTGTCTTGTGTTTTCCTTTTGGGGATGATGCAAGGCGTTGAGACATTCATGTCTCTTCCATGTTGATCCAAAATCTTTTCCTTTATATTTTCATTTGTCTTGTGTTTTCCTTTTGGGAATGATGCAAGATGTCAAGACATTCATGTATCTTCCATGTTGACCCAAAAGCTTTTCATTTATCTTTTTCTTTGTCTTGTGTTTTCCTTTTGGGGATGATGCTAGGCGTTGAGAATTTCATGTTTCTTCCATGTTGACCCGAAAGGTTTTTCTTTGTTTTCACTCTCTTTGTGTCATTCTTCTAGTTCTATGAGTATTTGGGGAATGATGACAATTCTGAGCTCTCTAAAAGATTGTAGCAATAACATACTAACCCCAAATCTATAGATCCCTTATGTGTTTGGAGTTTCATTTTGGGGGCAACCCCTCTCTTTCCCTTTTCATGACGTAGCTTTATTTAGAAACATATGACTTAGCATAGGGCTTTTCAAGTAAGCTCTCAAGTCTTCCTTCTTGTTAGCATTTATCATTTGCTACTTTAAAGTAATTTCTCACAGCATGGTGTTTAGCAATTTCTTTAAAGTGGGGGAATAGATTGGCATTATTCTTTTGCATTTTTCATGTTTCATTGTGTGGTCTTCTTATTTCATGTGATGCATCCTTCTCTTGGTGATGAAATTAGGTGTGATGTCCTCCAAGAGCATGATCTCTCTTAGCATATTATATTCCTCTTGGTGGCTTGATGTGATGCATTGCATCCCCTAAGTTGTGAATCTTCTATTCTTTGATTGGTCCTCTCTTGGAGACATTAGGTATAATGTTCCCTAAGTTAAGACCTCACATGAACTAAGCAAGAATCCTTTGAACATTCTTTACATTTTGTATTTACAAAATTCCAGTTATATGGCCACCTTGCATAACACACCTTGCTTGCATGTGGAGCCATCTTGTTTGTTCATGAGTTTCAAGCATATGAATTTGTTCTTGCCTCGTGAAGCTCGGAGTTCATTATTGTGTGGAGCCTTATCAAATTTATCAAGAGGTATAGCTTTGGTATGGTTGGATGGAAAGTCGATACAAGGAATGACTTTCCCTTATCTACTCATGTGTGTGTTATGAGCGCATATCAACCGCATGTGTATGTGTCTCACCTTCTTGGATTACTCACCCAACAGATAGCCTGAAGTTTTATTGCCTTAGAGTGAGTGTGCATTTTTTAGACAAAGAGCCTAGATCTGATCCACATTGTGTTGGACAAACGATTGAAGCTTGATCCACCCCTCTTTTGTTTTGTTTTTCTTTTGTCTTTGTCTTTGGTAGTGTTTGCTTGTGCCTTTTTTCTCTTCATATCATTTTCATGAGTGTTCTTTTGTGCCTATGTTAGTTTTCCATAGGACCTTAGTCTTGGGGGCTTGTGCAACCCTCTTGATCATGGTCGTCCTATCTTACTAGCATTGGTACATTTGGAGCCCTCTTGATATGCGTTGGTATACTTTAGTGGGAATTGGAAGCAAGTTCCTCCTCTCACTAAATTAGGGGCTAGATGTAATGATGGAAAAAGTACTCCCTAACACGACCTTGATTTAGTGTTGTAATATGTCTAACATATTCACATTAGGTCTTGGGACCTTATAAACTAAATGAGATTATTGGTGCCTTATTTGGAGTTTTGTAAAGTGTTGTAACACACTTTCACACTTTTCTAGGGTTTTATTAAATAATTGGGCTTATTTATGCCTTATTTGACCTTTTTTTGCATCCACAAGCCGCATTTAATGCATCTTTTCAAGGATAATCCCAACATAAACCAACAACCAATCATAATTCAGGTGTTTTTAGGTTGTGTGGCCCAAATTTGGTGATTTTGGACTCATACGCCACCTTGGGTGTATGAGTCTCACCTAGGTTTTTGGGTCCAAATCTGGATTTTGCATCATTTTAAGCATTTTTGAAAATTTCTCCCATAGTTAAGCCTAATAGGACTCATACGAGACTTTTGGCGTATGAGTCTTGTGTGGCCCAAAATTAAATTTAATTCAAATTCTTGGTGGGATTTTATTCTCCTAGATTTGATGTCGGCTTGTAGTGTTGTAATTTCAAGAAATTTGGCATAAACAATTATAAATACAAGTTTCTTTCACTCATTTTCATCCTAACAAGCAATCAAGTGATCCTTATAGAAAATTTGAGTTCACAAGAGAATTCAAGAGTTTACAAGAGCATTCAAGAGCATTCAAGGTTTGATTATCAAGTGTTTTGGAGCATTATTCAAGCATCAAGCATTATGTCAAAGTCATCATGCATCATGTTTGTTTTTGAGCTAACAATTGTGATGTAGGGTTTCATGATTCAAGCTAGCATTCAAATCAATATCTATCACATTCAAGAAAGATTCAATATCTACATCCATTGGAGCCACTTCATACATGTTTGCAACACTTTATTGCTAGGTTTTGGTGAGTTGAAACACTACATTTTGTTCATTCATCATTCTCCTTTCTTATTTCATTTCATTTCAAGGTTTGATTACCAAAACGGGGTTTGACCAAGGCAAACCCCTTTCCACTAACAAAACAACATTTTCCCCTCTCTTTAGGGTGTGATTTGTAGGTCTAGGTTGAAGACACATTGAAGAGAAAGTTTGGAGAATTTTTTCAAAGTGTTCAAAGTTGTCACCTTGCATTGGAGATCATTGGAAGACATTTACAGGTTGCAAATTAGAGATTCAGACCCAAAAATCAAGTGGAAAGGACAAAGCAGACATCAAAGAGCAGAATCAGAGTTTGAATTTCTAGAAAACCCTAACTAGATTGATACGCCACTTCTGGCATATGAGTCCCAATATAGGAAAATTTGCAAATTTTAGGAGTTTCAAACATATCTCTGCCAGATTCCAGTTTTTGCCTAGAAACCCTAATCTAGGACTAAATCACCCAATCTAGCATACGAGTCCAAACCATAGAGTAAATTTGGGTTGAAGAGCATCCTAGTTATGGAGGCAACTATCTCTTTCATCACACTCAAATTTGACAAGTACACAACAAATCGAGATGTAATTTCGGTGTTCACACAGTACCTTTCCTGTGAGTCAAGAAACCCTTTTCCCAGAATTTTCCTTAGGACTTTAAGGGTTAAGAAATCACCATCCAACAATATACCCTTGAGGCATTGATCAGTAATATGGCCAAAGAAGTCCAATTGAATCCTTTTGTGAGTTAGAAGGATAGGGGTCTCCATTCTTAGAAAAATATGGGTCCTTTCCATCACTATCATCTCTCAAATGATTGTATAAAGATAAGCAAGGCACTCTGGGCAACACAAATTGATAAAACCAAAGTTGTAAAAGTACCACTAACAATCATAATAGGATACTCACACATGAAAAGTAGAGGATTGATCACCTGGAACTTTAAATAATCTCCCATCATGAAGGAGTATGGAATGACAGAAAACAAAGCCAAGACTGAATAAGGCATTCGACACAAATAAACCTAATACACATAAAATAATGATAAGTTTAATCTTCAAGGTAACTTAGTCGCTTGCAAACTATAGCTATATGATTAGATAAGTGGTTAATGCATTAATGCATGGATGCATGACCTCACTAATGACATGACCTAATATTGACCACTCATGGGTGTTACCCCCATTTTTTGGTAATTGCTTACCCTAAAAAAAAGTATTTATAATTATAAATATATATATTTATCTAAGAAATATCAAATTATACATTTATATATTATATTATAATTAATATCTACATACATGTATTATTTAATTATGTATCTATTTTATATATTAAATCCACACTATAAATATATCAATTTTTATGTGACTGACCCACTCTAATTAATTCTTCTAACTTTGTATATTTTTTTGTTGTTGGTAAGCTCTACCCTTTTGAAAGGGGGTAGGACCCAATATTTTAGTAATATTTTATATTCTTGATTAATTCTTTATTCTAGCTATTTTATTATTTTCAATAACCCCTCGATCCCTTTGGTTATGGCTTAGATTGGACTCACCATATGACATGCTTACGTGTTAGTCAACTTCCTCACCACTGATTGTTGCTCTAGCTTTCCTTGCTATCATTCTGTATTGAGCTCCTCCACTGATGTCTTTTTGATGTGACAGTTTGAAGTGAAACCTCTGTCTAGAGATAAGTTTGCTAACATTTCACGTCTAATTCTGCTGTTGATGATTAAATGTGGTGCTGCAGTGTAACATTTTGTCCAGGATGAGTACATTGGTTAATGAGCTTTCCATTTGCCATTTTTTTTGGTAAAACCTTTCCAACCAGATCATTTTAGGGTCTAATTCTAGTTAATCATTTCTTCTTTCAGCTATGTTATCCATGGTCGTGTTCATGCCTAGAACT
>VDFB02078343.1:0-16591 GCA_007258455.2 Sequoia sempervirens
AGAGATTAGTAACTCAAAAACCTCTAATCTAATAGATCAAAGACCATGCACAAATCAAAAATTAAAAACCCTATACCTTTTTGCTCATAAATAGATGTGGCACTATATACGATAGATGCGTCAATCTGCTTCTACAAATTCGTCTACTAGATGCAGTGCTTAGTTTTTACAGATGTGTCACTCTTTGTCACAGATGCATCATGACACAATTGTAACACAGATGCAACGTGAAAACTAAGGAAAACAAAAAACAAAAACGAGTACCAAAATCCAATTTTTAATCAAATCAACCAAATAAGGGGTAATTGCAAGGCTTACTAGTCGTACTGGAGTTTTAGCTAATGTTGAGAAGGTGGTGCAAAAGAATCCAGTGCCTAGTTCTCTGAGAGAAGGAGACGACCTCCATGTTCAGTTTAAAAATCAATGACATATGCTTACCTTTGCCAAGAAGGACCAAGAGATTGCAAAAAAGGATTGGGAGGCACACCTTACAAAATTGAAGGCATCATATCAAAGTATTCTACCCTCATCTAGCTAAGATGTATATTTTTGTTTTGTATAGACAGATTTTTTATTTCAATGTACATATGCGGAGTTAGTGGACAGTGTTGCTATAATTTTTTGTCCTCTTTGGTGATGAATACTATAGAAAGGGGGAATGAAGCAGATAGAGGGAGCTATTATCATGTAAATATATATGGGGGAGTATAGAAGAGAAGTATCCTTTTTGTGCCCCTTACCCTTGATGTCAAAGGGAGAGTATTTTTTGGAGAAGTGTGTTGTCATCAATGACAAAGGGGGAAATTATTGGCAACATGAGCATGATAGTATATGGGGTTTTCATTGATCGCAACCCATTGTAGAAATACAGAAGTATTGGTCCAAAGAAGCCCAAGTCTATTGGAGAATTGGTCAAGTCTCGGTGTGCATGTTCACTATTACAAAGCAATAATTTTTTTGTTTGCATTTCTTTATAGTGCATCATCTTGTCATGCGGTTCAGAGGTAATAATGGTGTGTGTTGAAGGATTCTATATCCAAAGTTTCAAGGTTTTATGTCTTTCACAGCTAAAGATATTGATGGCAGAGTATCAGGCTTAGTAGAAGCAGAGTTACAAGTGCATAGTGCATATTGGAATGCCTTGCATTCCACCACGAATAATTATCATGTTGTATGATTTTAAGGAAGTATTTGAGTATGTAAGATGTGTATGCACTCCAAGTGGCAAGTGATTTGGTTGTCTGTGTGTCAAGTTGTGAATGAATAGTTAGTTCATTCAATTGTTGCTTCATCAGTTTTGTTATGCGGTGTCGGCCTATGGGTTTTGGAGTCGAGCAGAGTTATGTATGAATTAGAATCATGGGAGTGATTAGAGGCCATGTTGACCTATTTTGATGAAGAACTCATTTTGGTTTATTCCAAAAGGTATGTGTGATGGAGTTTTGAACCGATAGGTTTTAGTGTTACACGTTCATCCAATTAGGATGACCTAATTGATGATTTGAGTGTTTGCGAAATATATGTATATATATAAGGTCAATTTAGTGTTGAGATGATGTAGTGTTGTGATGTGTAAGAGTGTGAAGTGTGATGTGTAATAGTGGTGAAGTATGAAGTACGTAAAGTCAATTTTTTGAGCCTAATTGGAACCATATCTTCATAATGTTGCAAATGCATTGTTATTAGTTCATTCTCTAACAATGAACCATTCTTCTATTCTCTTTTCTATTTTGGATAGTGAGTCCTTTGGGCAGTGACCCCTTGGCAATGAGCTTTTCTTTCTAGACAATGAGTCCTCCATTCTGTAATCCATTATAACCGATTATAATATATTGTGAACTAATCCTCACTGTTCTTTTTCCCTTTCACAGGTTTTCCACGTAAATATGGTGTTCTTGTGTTCATTGATGTGATGCATGCTTTAACTATTTTTTTCATTTCTACAATTTTGATGAGATGCTTTAAATCCATGTTTAAGTTGATGAAGTTAAGAATTTTAGTGAATACTAATTCACCCCTCTAAGTATTCTCGGTGTTCAACATATTATGGGTTGCTTGAGCTCTTTATTCACTTATAACCAAACTGACACAAATAAAGAAGAATCTACCATTTATTTTTGTTGTGGAGGAGCCACAATTTATTCTTGCTATTATTGTATTGAGAGACTAATATCTAGTTGAGCCAATTCTTTCACTTGCTCATGTATATCCTTTCGTACTTGAACTACTTGTAAATCATCCTTTGTAATCTCTCATGTAGTTGGAGGTTTTGATGTTGATATACTTGGAGCATCTTATTGAGTATCAAATTTTGAGTGTTATTTTTTTGAATTGGACCTTCATCCTTGTTGAGTTATTCTTCAACTCACTTATCTAGATGATCAACCTAATTATTTTGTAAATCCATTGATATTTTTGTTTGTTCACTTTAAAAAGGAATCTTATTTGGTTGCACTTAGCCTACATGCACTTCATCTTGAGTTTATTGTTGTGAGGCTTGAGGATAAATGGTTTCTAATTGCACAATAACCTTTGGTTGCACCACTCTTTCTTTCTCCATAATTACTTGTTATTCTTATCCTCCACTATTTACTTCTCGTAATTTTTTATATTCTTCCATCTCTTGAATAACTTTGTCAATGTCGTGTAGTAATGGAGGGGAATTTGCTAGAGAGAACCTTATAAGAGGGTTTTTGTGTGACCAAGTTAATTGGATCCTCTTTATTTGTTACTTCAATTGATTAATGGAATGGTAGTATTAGTAGTAACAAGGGTATCTTCAAGTGGGATAATATTTCCAAAAGTAGTCATAGGTGGAGAAAAAAAAGCTAGGGGAAATACTGGTGAAGGGTTGACTGGATAATTAGCATGGTAATTTGAGTTGAAATTGAGATAACCGAAGGAAATATTTGTTGTAGTAGTATATTTTGAGGTATAAAAGGAAGAGAATGACTTATTTGTATGTTCCTATGGTAATTGATTCATCTAAAGTAGTCGTCTCTGGAATTATGTCAAAGGCATCTACATTCTTAGCCATGGATATAAAAGATAATATAGAAAAATAGATGTATTTGTACAAAGAAATAAAAAAAATGATGTACGATAATTCACACACTACATGTGGTAAGCCACAATATGCTAGGTGGCTCCTACATAGGGACTCCATCTATTTTATGGTAATATAATAACATTTAGAGAGAAATGTATAATATGATATTACTTTAAATATTTATGCAATGGATAATTCACACCAACTAGAGGATCAAGATAATGTCATATATAATAAGATGGGTTCATTACGTATAATAACTTATATTATCCTTGCACTGGTATTAGTTTCATTTCATTATAAGATAGTAGATCATTTTTTCCTAGTAGATGTGAGATCTATAGAATTTAGTTATGTGAATAGATCTAGGAGCAAAGAGAAGCATGTAATTATTATTAGTGGGAAACAATTATAATTAATTTTTAAAATGTTAAAAATTACCTTTGATAATTAATTAAATCTATCCATGGTGGATTAGCTTAATAGCCATTGGCAGCTTTAGTCCTCTCATTGAACATTGCACAGATTGTTTCAATGTGTTTCGTTAGATGTGCTAGACCCGAATTGACTCATTACACCTACTTTATTTTGTACCAAGGCCTTCAAATGGGGGGCCATCTCACTTCTATGGGCATTCCCAACCTTCATTATCCTTTCTATGGACAAAATGAGATGGTCAAGCACCTCTTTTTGTTTTTGCCCCGGGCCCAAAAAGATTGGAATTGGATCAATCAGCTTTTCAAACTTTTTTAACCTACCCCTTTTTCTTCGCACATGGTTTTTAATAGTGGATTGGACTTGTTCACCAACCAAATATATCCAAATGTGGTATTCTTTTAGGGTGAAAATTCTTTCCAATAAATAGAAGGATAGGAATGTTGCTCTTTTTACTAAATGTGTTGTTGATAGACACTTTTTTTATATACTAGAGCTATCATATGTTCTAGTGTTCTAATGCAAATCCAGGTGCAAGCTCATAAAGTTGCACTAGAAGTTTCTCATCTTTAGGAGCTACTAGACAACTAGGGCAATGCTGACTCTACCTCTCCTAGAGGCCATCAGCATAGGCATAGCTAGTCTACTAGATGTGACTATGGTGATCAAGGCTCTCACTCCCATGCTCCCCAATCCCATAATTCCAAGCATTATACTACTCATAGAGGATGGCCCCAACCCTCTCAATAGCCCTTTGCTTCTTATCTTGGGTGTGGAGGAGTAGGTTGGCTTAACTTAGGCAAGTTCCCTAACCTATAACTCATCATTTCTCCATTTCATGCCTAACCATGCATCGAGTATAATATTGAAAAAGAAGATGGTGCTCTCACTGGTAGGGAGCTGATTGATGATGATGCCCTTAGAGATGTGTGAGGGAAGCTTGATGATCAAGATCCACCTTCTACTAGCATTACATTAACTACTTAGTGTTTTTTGGACTTTTCCCTTTGTTTGATTCGTCTTTGTTTAAGAATTGATCCTATTAAACTTTGTGTGTTGTCTTTCTATCACCCTCACTTTTTTTTTTTGTGAATATTGTATTATTTTAATATTATTAATATAATGTTTAATAAGAATTTTCATTAAAAAAATATGGAAAAATATACATAGAATATTATATTCTAATGCTTCTCTCCTAATAATTTATATCTTGAATCTAAGAATAAATATATTCCACAAACATTTTCCCTTTTATTTCACCAAATAATATATAATAAACATTTACTCAAATTACTATTAAGTACAAAATTTATCTTCTAATTCCTTAAAACCCAATAATTTGATAAAAATAATTGAAGTAATAAAAAATCACTATACTTAAACATTATAAGCTTTCGAAACTAAATAAATAAAAAAATTTAAATAAGGATAGGATCATAACTATTTTAACTATTAAATCACAAAAAAATAATGAATTTGATTAGAAAGATACAAATTATACCTCTAAATTTTCATATGATGGTTTGTGGCGTCCTGTTGAAGCACCAAACTTTTGATATTTCACCATTATTCTGCTCATGCTTTATCAAAGAAACATTTTGATCCCTTGAGTTCTATTAAATAATAAAAATAAACATCCTAACAAATTAGCACGTATTTTACATGCTTTTAGAAGTGTTAATTCATAATAATTTAATTTAAACGTAATATCTTAAAAGATAACATTTTGAGAGATAAAGAAAGGGAACAATTTTTTTGTTGTGATAGTATTTTGCTTGTTTATAAAATAAAATAGAAAATATCTTGTATTAAATGAGATGTCACTATATAATTAAGAACATTAAATAATGAATTAGCACTAATGTTTAAGGTCAATGTTTAGATATTTCCAAACACGTTACCTTGACCTAAATATTGCAATTTGCATTAATATCACAAATTGTTTTTGGATATAATTTAGTCTTTTAGAAAACCTCCTCGTGTTCAAAGAATATTAAAAAAAAAATTAAAATTCTATGAACATTCTAAATCTAAATTTTAAAATTATCAACAGGGTGTAATAAATTTAGAATTATGAAACTTTTGATGGCCCATTTTAGGGATTAACAAGGAAAATGAATAGATAATAAAAGATGATTTAATCTAAAATCACAATAAAATAGATTTCTTTTAAAATCAATGAAATTGTTTTATATTCATTTGCAAGATTTTTTGCAAATCAATATTGTGCACATCTACTAAAGAAAGTATTATCTTTCAATTATGGACTTCAAACTAATTCATAATATAAAATTAAATGTATTTAAATTAAATGAGGCAATCCCTAACATAATCATTAGGAATTCAAACAATTTAAAATTAATTGATTTTATTTATTAAATAGAAGGAAACCAATCCACAAAATGTAGTGTTATGTTGTACAATCTTTAATTTCTACAAAATAATATTAAAAAGAAATTTTATAAAACAAATTTGAAAAAAATTATCTATAAATTGATTTTACCTTTGAATTCATATAATTAAGATTTTTTATAATAAATAGTTTTAATTGATTATTTAATAAGAAATTACTAAAAAAAAAAGTTAATATTTCATAATTATATAGTGAAATTTGAAGTAATTCCTAACTTCATTCTTTATGAATTTGAAAAATATTTAAGAGAAAGATTGATTTATTTAATTAGATAGGTCTAATGTAAAAGCTATGAATAAATTAATTAATATTCATATTTACTCAACATCCAACCATATTTATGGATTGTTATTGAGTAGGAATTGGTTAAATTTGGAAAAAGAAATTGTAAAACTTTTTGGAAAAAATCTGCAAAAGTTTCGAAAAAAATATGCAAAATTTTTTTTAGAAAAAATCTGCAAAAATTTCTAGAAAAAAACTGCAAAAGTTAAGAAAAAAATCAAAATTTCTGCAAAAAATGTGCAAATTTGGAAAAATCTATAGAAAATTCTACAAATAGCCATGTCGCCAAAACAAAGTTGAAAAATTACAATTTTTAAAAAAATCGTCAAAAAAAAAAGGTCTTGAAACCATGTGCTGGTTAATTGTTAAAAACCCACGAATTTTGTAAAAAGCCTTTGTTTTGTCACTACCACAATCCATAGAATTCAAACAATCATCAATCTCGAGAATTTACAAAACCTGAGTTTTGATACCATATGACAAAAACAACACACAAAAAGTTAACAAAAATTGCATAATAATCTATTAAAAAATAAGGAACAAAAGCATCCTTAGATAGGATTACAAATATCTTATCCATAGAGGATAAGGATGAAAAATATCTTATCCACAAAGGATAAGGATGACAACTCATAGGATAAGATTGACAACTCATAAAACAACCATATTACAAAAATAACACACAGAAAGTTAACCAAGATTGCATAATAATCTATTAAGAAATAAGGAGCAAAAGCATCCTTATATAGGATTACAAATATCTTATCCATAGAGGATAAGGATGACAAATATCTTATCCACAAAGGATAATGATGACAACTCATAGGATAAGATTAACAACTCATAAAGCAAAAAGGAAAATCTTATCCACAGAGGATAAGGATACAACTCATAGGAAAAATATCTAAAGTCAACATGACTTTATTAAAGAAGACTCGTAAAGTCTATCCTAAAAGCAAATTGACCATTACAAGATAAAACATCACTTTAGTACCCTCCCTTAATGGTCATTCTACTAACTTAAACTATGTCTACCCACAATCTAATAGTCTTCTAGCCATGAATGCATAAAATGCAGACTCCTTCTGCTCAATATACTCTGCCACTTGAGCATTGTATTGAGACTCTTCTTGGTTGGACTTCTCATCAACCAACCGCTTTCTGCAATACTTTGGCATATAACCAATCTTCCCACAGTAATGACATGTGAAATAATTTTTGGAGCTCTCCTCCGAATTGCCCCATCCTTTCTGCTGACTGGACTTGCCTTTGCCAATGTCCTTTGTAGTAAACGCTTGTTCAACACTGGGAGACTCACTGCTACTCCCAAACTACTTCCACCTATCCTATTGCAAGAGCTTGTTGCACAACTCACCAAACTTCAAGTCAACATTGGTAGATGTAATGTTGAGAGTTTTGATGAAGTGCTTGTAAGATCGTGGCAAAATTTTCAGTGTGATCACCACCATATCCTCCTCTTCCATCTTGCAACCAATGGCCTTCAATTGACCGTTAATGTATTTGATTTTCATCAAGTGCTCTTGCAAAGACACTTTTTCATCCATCATAATGGAAAACAACATATTCTTTAGGAAGAAAGCCCTGTCCTTATCTAAGGTCTCATTCTTCCTACCCTTATCTAAGGTCTCATGAAAATCTTTCAAATGCTTTCAGATCTCTACAACAGACTTACCAAATGGTATTTCTTGTAACATCTCATCAGTGACTAATAACTTGAGAAGCATAACTACCTCCTGATTACCTCCATCATACTTGTCTTGATCCTTCCCTGCAACTATGGAATGAACTTTTATACCTAAAACTAGCGCATCCAAACACTAGTACTCAATGATGATAAGCATCCTCTTCTTCCACATGTTGTAGTTTTTCCCATTGAACCTCTGGGTACTTTCCAACATGATATTGGATAAAGACACCATCTCTCCCATCTTACAAAAGCACGAAATAAGAGGTAAAGTCTGTGATCAGTTGGCACAAAACCCTAGACAATCAGCTAGCACAACTCCCACAAATTTTTTAGAAATCATCAAAATAGAGGCTTAGAAACCCATGGTTTTATAAAAAAATCAGCGAAAAATTTGCAAAAAGTTCTGGAAAAGTCTACAAATAAATTCCAGAAAAAATCTGCAAAAAATTCAAGAAAAAATCTACAAAAAAATTGAAAAAAATCTGCAGAAATTTTGAAAAAAATACAATTTTTCTTAAAAAATCATCAAAAGTAGGTCTTAAAACCCTGTGTGTTTTTTAACTATTAAAAAACCCACGAATTTTGTAAAAAAATCTGCCAAAAAAATTACAAAAAATAGATCCACAATTATTTTTTGAAAGAGAATCGTCAAAAACCTTTGTACGAATCCGTACATCTTATTTTGGCACGTTCTTCTTGTCTCTTGTGTGCAAGCCGTCACTACCACAGTCTATAGGATTTACACGCTCACCAATCCCAAGAATGTACAAAACCTGAGCTCTGATACCATATTACAAAAACAACACACAGAAAATTAACCAAGATTGCATAATAATTTGTTAAGGAATAAGGAGCAAAAGCATCCTTATATAGGATTATAAATATCTTATCCATATAGGATAAGGATAACAAATATCTTATCCACAAAGGATAAGGATGACACATAGGTAAATCTTATCCAGAGAGGATAAGGATGACAACTCATAGGAAACCTAAAGTCTATCATAAAACACATTGACCATTAAAAGATAAAAAATTACTTTAATAATTACGAAGTGGAATAATTATTTTTCTATTGAATTTTATTGCATGTAATTTTTATGAAGAGAATTAGTTACAAATTTGTTTTAATAAAGAGTTAAGAATGAACCATATAAAAATTGAATACAACATTATATAGTTTCAATGCACTACTGAAACATTAATGAGGTTCCATGCAAAAGGAAACCACAAGAACCCACTCATGAGAGGGAAGGAAAATAAAAAGTAGACCAATTCAGAGAATGAAATTTGGAAAAACCAAATGTTGATAAAGTTAATTCAAGCTTCTGACAACTACATCCAGCCTTTCCTATTTTCAGTCTCGGCACTGGATTCTGCCTTAGAAAGGTATAAATTGGATTCTGGTTCGTGTGCGGTGGGAGACATTTTTCCTAAAGAAAGCTTGGCTGCTGCATCTGTTTTGGCATCTGCCCTTTCCATAGTGCGATCTGGGCTTAGCAATGACACTCCGCTTGATACTCTGTTCAGGTTAGATAGTTTATAAAGGGATTTGGGAGATATCTTTTTCAATCAATCTTTTATTCTGTTCAATTCACTCCATGTTCTAATCAAACACATTGACGAACGCCTGCATCTCCTACTCTCGTCTATGTCTGTCATGCATGATGGAGCTAGTTCTAGTGGAAGAGATGAAGGCTAGCTCTACGAGTCATCTTCTTGTATTTCTGCTCTGGCTTGGTTATGATATTTTAATTGACCTTTTCGATACTTTCACCCTGTCATTGGGTGCTGATGTAATTAACTTTTAATATATAAATACTATATATTGCTCTCATTTTGATTGATGAAAAAAGTTGAAGTCAAAGTATAGGTCCATCATTAATTTTGTTTTAAATGACTCTTAAAATAATTAGTGTATACACATTTAAATGACATTATTATCATTATATTTTTATGAGATCTTTTGTAATGATACATATTTTTTTGGAATCAAGATGGAATATCATTAATTGTCGATATGTCTTGTAGGTCATTTATTATTAGAATAGAATATTATATTGTTTTTATAAGATAAGAAAGAAAGGGTCTTGAACCCATTTACAACCAGCAAACATAGCAGAATTGAGAAGAAAAAACAATAGCTGGCACCTAGGCAAGCACCAAACCAGCTAACAGTTTAGAAACAACGCAAAAAAACAAACATAGAGAACCAGACTAAAAGATACAATTCCCTTTTTTTTTAAAGGAGTCCATGGACTCCTCCTAACAAGCTATCTCCAGAGAATGCTTGGATTGTTTCTATTTTTTGATAGATTCCCATTGATCCTCCTCAATACCTTTCTTCTTTTTCTGATTTTTAATCCTTGACTGACAAGTAACCACACCAACTATAGCCTTTTTCATGATACCATCTGTAATATTCACCAAATTCTCCAAAGCTTTTTCCATCTTTTGCACTCTAATTTGGTATTAGTTCAGAATTCTGTGAATTTGTTTCCTTGCTGTTATTACAACTGTCCTACTGTTGCATTATCCTCTCCATATCTTCCACCCTTTCTTGAGTTCAGCAAGGTCACCACTGACATAATGCAAAAGAGATTCCCATTGGACCATGTAAACAAATTTCTCTTAATTTTCTCCCCAATCATCTCTCAGGCTCTCCTCCTTATCTTCAGTATTTTCAGAAATATCTTCCCCAATCACACCCTCCTCAGCACTGGCCACATAGTCAGTCATCTCATTATTGGGAGAGTTAGCCACAAAGGCTTCCTCTTCTTCTTGTTCCTCATTGTCATCCTTCTCTTCTTCCTCATCATCCTTTTGAGGAAGGTCACTCATATCCTCAATTTCAAGCTCTTCATTTAAAGGAGGTTGATAGTCCTCCTCATCATCATTATTCTCCTCAACATTTTCCATCTCCACATTTTCCCCTTTTTTAGGAATAAGATTATTGTGATTTTTGCACAACCCTTTGCAATTCTAGCAGACCTTCGCCCCTTGGCCTTATCTTTTTCTTTGTTCTCAAATTGTTCTACCCCCAGCTAGATTTCTCCCTCGTTGAAGATATCATGGTGATTTCCCTCTCGTCCATAGCATCCTCCTTACTGGAAACTTTTTTCCTTGAGGATTTTTATGCATCTTATGCCCTAAGGAGGTCAAGTTGAGTTTTTTATGAGGCGTGTGCTTCTCTTGACAAGCTTTTCTTTTGGGAATGGGGGAAGGAGACCAACTTTTTTCCATCATATTTTGAATATCCAAAGAGACTATTTTCTTGTTGCACTTCCCTCCTAGCCATGGTTTTTGAAGGTAGTGTTTTCATGGGCAGGGGTTTTCAACTTTTTTTGCAGGGCTAGGGCTTTCAACATTTTAAACCTTACTAGTGGACTACTAATTCTTTTCAAAGACTTAATAGAATCCTTTGGGGTGGTTTTAGAAAGGCTCATTCTCTATTAGTTTATTTTCACATTTGAATTCGAGAGTAAGATTTAGACTAAACTTATACAAAGTATGGATTAGATCTTGATGAAGAGAGGGATAAGCACCGTCTTGGATACATTTTTCTATAAAACAATAAATAAAATGGTAGAAAAATAGCATTACCATGACAAATGTTAGGATTCAATATTGTGCATCATTGCATAAATGGATTTATTATAATGTAATTAAGTAATTATTTAATTGTGGTGCATCTAAGAGATGTGTTTGGCCACACTAGGTAATCATTTAGGACCACTTGTAATGTTATATTATAACATTGGGCTAATTATTTTATTTGTGGGAGATATAGGATAATTATTTAAGGAAAGTATAAATAATATTGTGCAAAACTTAATACCCAATATTAAATGAGGAGCAATGGTTTTGTCTTCACATAGTTTTGTGGCACATGGTTTTATATTACCACTTGGTTGTATTTGTGTGAGCTTGAGTCTATATAAGAAAGCTATTGTTTAGTGGTTAAGGTTGGTTGGGTGAGTAGGTTGTCATAGTATTGAGTTTCTCTTGTGAGTGCATATGTGAAGAATGGCATGCGTTGTGTGGATTCATACTTGGACACATGGAGGATGCATTGGAGAGGCTTGATGTTTCAAAAGTATTAATTGTAACTCTGTAAGTGAATGTATTATTTATTGTTGAATAATAAGATGGAGTATGAATACCTTTAGAGATTGAGTTTTTCTCTCTTGAAAATTTTTCCAAGATATGGATATGTGAAGAATGGCATGCGTTGTGTGGATTCATACTTGGACACATGGAGGATGCATTGGAGAGGCTTGATGTTTCAAAAGTATTAATTGTAACTCTGTAAGTGAATGTATTATTTATTGTTGAATAATAAGATGGAGTATGAATGCCTTTAGAGATTGAGTTTTTCCCTCTTGAAAATTTTCCAAGGTATATCTTAGGTTATCTTGTGCCTTGTCTATTTAATATATGAATTTGGTTATTCTGTAAGCTTGCATCCATGTTTTTCTCTCATGGGGTTATGTACAAATGGATTAAATGAACTAGGTATTGATGCATTGTTTCCTAACAGGTCCAATACAAAGAAGTGATACATTAATTATTCTAAACCTACCCTCTAAAGTAAAGTATTTCATAATATGGAGACTCACCGTGGACCAAGGCACCAACAAATCCTCCCAACTATAACTATTCTATTGCCTTTTCACCTTTTCTTATTTTTTGAGGAAGTTACTGATATAGTTCTAGTATTTGGTTTTGCTTCTCCTCATACCCTTTGTCCTGCCATAATTCTAACTCGCTACCCTCACAATGAGCTCCTCACCCCTCCAACAATCACCATACCTTTTTGCCATGAATTAACAAATTATGAAGTCAAAGAGTTGTTGAACCCAATTATGGCATGAAAAAAGGGGTGAAACCTCCTCGAAGATATCCCATCGACCCACATTCAATTTTAAAGAAGCACGAGATATCAGCTCAAATATGAGTCTCTACCCTCCCATCCTCGCTTCCCCACAATGATAAGCACAAGACCCACAAAGAAATATACGACTTTATATAGCTAAAGCCACAAAGTGCCATGTAAAGATCTTGCCAGCTTTTAAAATAATACTCCTCACCTCTCTTTGTCCTAATCATACGAGTGAGGCCATAAGTCCTTTCATAAATGGACACCTGATGAAAGCAAGTAGATTAAAACCATAATTATGTTGTTGTTCTCACCTCTTTCCTAATAATCTTCATGTTATCTATAATTTCACCTCTTGTGATATGACTCTCATCCATTTTAGTAATTAAATCCTTAATATCACTTTCATTATTCCTATTATCCCACGAGGGGCAGCAAAGGGTTTTCCCAATCTTATAAACTTCCAACTTAGTACTTTTCTTCCTCTCATTATGCAGAAAGGTGGCATCGCCTTTCAACCCCAAAAAGAGATCCTCAAAATTAAGATTATACATATCATCAATATTTCCCCTCTATGAATCACCTTTAAAAAATAAAAATTTTAAGGCCAACAAATATACATCCTTCAATTGGTCATTAGAAATTTGTCATTCCTTTGATGGGATCTCCTTAGCTTTATACGGGAGGTCGGAGTCATACTTCCAATATTTCAAGTCCTATAAATTCAATCCTAGATTAGTAACAACATCAACAACACTATTTCCTTCTCTATAAGTGTCTTACATTAGTTTGATAGAAATTGTGTAAGATATACATCTGCATTCTTCAATGACATTTCTAATCCTTCAAGGGGAAGATTTATTATTCTCTAAATATTCAATTATGGTTTTGGAGTCTCCTTCAATTTAAAACTTCTGATATCTCGGTATCTTAACTCTTTTAACACCCACCTCACAGCATGTTCTTCAACCTCATTATTGGATTTTCATCGAATATTCTTACCATACCCCTCTATCAACCAACCTTTTTAATCTCTTATAACCCCCCAATAAAAACATTACCAGGGTTCCCTTTAGAACAACCATACAAATTAAGTTTGATCCAACCATTCTAACGGGGTAGCCATATAACACTTTTCTTCAATAGGACCTTTTCCTAATTCACCTTAGTGAGGTCTTGACAAGTCTCCCAACTTTTCTTAACTCTGATTTCAAGATAAGAAAGCATTTTTCTAGCATTTCTAAACTTAAGGACGTCTACAGTCTTTTGAACTCCATTTTAAATTATCAAAAACAAATATGTTGTTCTGCCTTTGGTCTCTAAAAATCTAATGGTTTCTCTCCTTACAGAGACCCCATGCCACATGAAGAGGGGTATGATTCCATATCTCTTTTATCACAGGGTGTAAATAGGGGTTACTTTGATTCCAACAACTAACAAATTAATTAAGACAAAAATGGAAGATCCAGTTAATAACTTAATAATTTTTAGAACCTCCTTTGAACCTCACTAGCAAACCTACAATGAGGGAAAATATGGTCCACCATTTCATAATCAACATAACATAAAATACATTTAAAAAAAATTGAAATCCTCACACATTAAGGTTGTCAATTTAGTGAATATTTTGTTATGGAGGGTTTCCCATTGAAAACAATTTATCTTAGGGATCAACCTTTTATTCTAGATTTTACCCCAATAAAAAAGATCCCCCATTATCATAAGCAATTAGGCTATAAGCAATTCCCAGTGAGAAATCTCCTGAAGGATTTGGTGTCCCAATATATTCATCTTCTGCTCCAATTGATTAATTACCCCAATAAAAAAAGGATCCCCCATTATCATAAGCAATTAGGCTATAAGCAATTCCCACCGAGAAATATCCTGAAGGATTTGGTGTCCAAATATATTCATCTTCTCTATTAAAATAGTAGAAATGGCAATCCCATAAATTTTGCTCCAATTGATTAATCATCCCTTGTATTGCAACTTGCCTTTCACTCATTTGTCTGCAAAAATATTTCCATTCAAGCTTTACCCCACTCCAATGGATATACCCATATAAATTTTCTCCATTTAATCTTATAAGGATCTCCTTTAATTGAGAGAAGATTTGAAATGAGGAAAGCGGAGGACCTTCTTGTTGATGTGATTTTTATGACCGCACCAATCAGCAGAACAAAGTTTCCCAACGGATACCTTATCCTCTCTTGAACAAAGTATTCAGCATGCTAAGATTGAGTAAAGATCATGCTTTCAACTCCAAAAGGTTCCTTTAGCTCAAGATAGGCCAGTTGGTTGATGTGTATTCCTCGTGTGTTCTTCTGAGGGGACTTACACAATTGTTGAGAATGCTGATGAAATATGAATATGCTTTTGAAAGGAGTTTTCATTGTGAATGATTTGGCTTTGAGGTGCAAATTTCTAAAACTAATCAAAAATTAATGTAGATTTGAATGGCTGGAAATTTTTGAAAATTTAAATTCTAACCTAAATGCATAGGGTGTTATGTTCAATTTCAATGAAATTCAAACAAACATTGTCTAGCCTCCTATTGGACAACCTTGACAAAGTAAGTGCAATCTTCAAAGGATAAGAAAGATGTTCAAATCACGATTCGATAATGCAACTACCATCACAACGATGCATAACTACACATGAACCTTGATCGAAGTTAAGTATAAAGTGTTCCAGTTGACCACGCAAGACAAGCTTACCATCAGTAAGATCGTTAGTGGTATGGATCAAAGAAGCTCACTAACATCAAACATAAGCATCCATATCTAACTATTAGCATGAAATTAAGTCCTAGTTGAAGTCAAAGGAAGAAGAAACCTCACAAACTAGTCACAACAAAGTTTGAATTCACCATCAATGAAATGCTTTATTATGATTAGCCTTCGTGACAATCTCTTACAAAAATTCTCAAAGGGAGAATTCCCCTTCTTCAAACAATGCAATGAAAACTACTCTAACTCAAAAATATCTACTCTCTATTCTGCTCCAATATCCACTAATTGCTGACTACTTCTGATTCTAACTATTAGATTACAAATGAGGGGGACTCCCCCTTATATAGCTGGCCAATCTCAACGGACGGTCCAGATTGAATTACAATGGAGGGCTCAGATCGAGCCACCTCAGCCCTAGACAAGTTTTGCCCTAAAAACTGCCAGAAGGTGGAGGAGTGGTGTCATAAATGATCCCAAAATAGTAGATTCCTCCTTGACCACTATGAGCAATTAATGCCCACTACCCTTCTAGAAGATTCTCGTCCATGACTCGGATTCCCTTGCTCTTCTCTCTGACCGCGTATGCTACGAATCGGGCCAGCACCTCATCGACCTCTTCCTCAGAAATTGCTGGAGTAAGATTAAGCTGATATTCTAGGATAGCCACCATCTGCTCATGTTTTTCACAAGACTTTCCCCAAGCCTCAATAGAGTCCTGTGTACTCTGAATAATTGTTGAAAACGTAGAGATGTTTTCAAAGTCAAGCTGGGAAAACGTCCTCATCTCAGAGAAGAAAGGCTGCAATCTTGCCTTTAGTCCTTCCACCTCTACCTCCTCATGAGTTAGCCTCCTTGCGAACAACGCATCCAATGTGTTGAGGATACCCTCGTGAATATTCCTCATTGCCTTCTTGATCCTGGGGACTCCACGTTGCATTGTTGAAGAAACCCTTTCCAGTGAATGCAGCTGAATGCCACCCATGAAAATCATACCTGTCCCCAGCCTGGATCACTCCTTCATTTACCAAAGTTTGCGTGGGCACACGCATCAAAATAGCAAGGCGAGGGATAGTTTTGTCCTGAAAAATATGGG
>VDFB02078344.1:0-22352 GCA_007258455.2 Sequoia sempervirens
GGAATTAAAATTTTAAATTCTATTTTAAATAGTCATGTCATCATTTTTTCCACATCATCATTCTTTCCACGTCATCATTCCTACCACATCATCATGGTCAACCCTCAACTTTGACTGACCATAACTTTCACGTACCAACTTAGATTTGGTTCATTCAAAATGCGTCAGAAGGCTCTTGACAAGATCTTCAACATGGTGATGAAATATAGAGCATGTGGAAAACTTCATTTTTACAAGTATCCAACTAGATCATCATTATACCATGGTGTTTTGAAACTAGCTTCCTCATAGTTTGGATTATCATTAGTTTTGAGGAAAATTTGGTGTACTAGTTTGTGCATGACTATTTCAAGTGACTCACCTAATACTGTGAATTGTCTCCTTGGTTGATCGTACTACCTCTATTGCCCTCCCTGATTTTCTTGTGGGTTTACAAGTTGATTGTTCTTGGGGTAGGTATTTGGTTGTTTTATGTGTTGTTTGGAACATAGCTCATTTGTGGTACTTGCAACTTTTTTTGAGCTATGTTCTGTGCATGCCATAATGCTCTAGCATCAACTAGTCCATCTTTTGTGGCATTTTTGTTTTTGGAATAGACTTTTGGTTTCTCATTTGAACTAGACAATCTATCTTTTGAGCTGTTTGATTTAAGGGCTCCTATTGTAATGAGGGTTCTCTCAATATTTAATCCCTTCTCGATGGTTTCTTCAAAATTTGTTGGACATAACATTGTGAGTTGATAGTTGATCTCAAGTAAGACATTGGTAATGAATATGTCCACCAATTCCTTATCGGCAATGGGCCATTTACATCTACTAGCCTTGTGTCTCCATCGTTGTAATTAGGAGGTAAAAGACACTCCTTGATTCTAATTGATTGTGGACAAGCTTGTGATGGTGACATCCTACTCAATGTTGAAGGAGAAGTTCCTTATGAATTTGTTAGACAGTTCATTGAAGCTCTTGACTACTAGTGTGAAATAGGTGAACCACTCCATGGCATGCCCCGTAAGGCTGCGTGGAAATAGCCTCATGAGGTATGAGTCATTATGTTGCACTTTCATGCATGATATAGAGAAATCATGTATATGCTCTACTGGATACCCTCTTGCTTTATATTTTTTGTCAAACTTGGGTATCTTAAAATTCTTTGGAAAGGGTATTGTAGTGATAGATTGATCAAATGGAAACGGGAATATTTCTTGTATGGTATAAGTTTTCTTTTGTTCTGTAGCTTGCATGCTTGCTACATGTTGAGTGATGGCCTCTAGTTTCATTTCCATGTCTCCTTTTGGCACAATCATTTGCGAGTTCTATATATAATAGCCTTGTTTTCTCACCATGTTTGGGTCATCTATTGGGTATTGTGAAGGTATAGGACCATGGTAACTATTTTGGACATAGAATGGGTTAGGTCCTTGTTGGGTGTAAGGTGGGTTAGTTCCTTGTTGCTGTGGTGAAGTGTATTGAAGGTTACCTTGTTGATGCATTAGCGAGATACCTTGTTTGTAGGATGACTGCAAAAGGTTGCTTAGTGGCACACCTTGCTGTTGGGAGGGATTAAACTAAAGGTTACCCTGTTGATGCATTATCAGGACACATTGTTCATGGGATGACTACAGAAGGTTGCTCTATGGCACACCTTGCTATTGGGAGGAATGAAACTAAAGATTAGCCTATTGATATGTTAGTGGGACACCTTGTTGATGGGTCGACTGTAGAAGGTTGTTCTGTGGAACACCTTGTTGTTGGGAGGGACTAAACTAAAGGTTACCCTGTTGATGTGTTATTGGGAGACCTTGTTGATGGGGTGATTGCAGTTCAGGTTGCTCTATGGCACACCTTTCTTTTGGGAGGGACTAAACTAAAGGTTACCCTCTTGATGCATTAGTGGGACACCTTGTTAATGGGTCAACTAAAACAAGGTGATTTATGGAACACCTTGTTGTTGCTATTGTTGGTTTAGAAGGGGACCATGTGGTCCATCTTGTTGGTGGTATTGATTGTTCAAAGGGGGACCTTGTGTTCCACCCTGTTGAATGTACTGATTGCTTAGAGGGGGACCATGTGTTCCACCCTGTTGAAGGTACTAATTGTTTGTAGGCGGACCCTATGTTCCACCTTGTTGAAGGTATTGATTGCTCTAGGAAGGGTTAATATTTGAGGTATTCTATGGTATTGACTGTCTGTGAGGAGGATTGTTGTTCTATGGTTTATACTATGATGGCTCTCCTTGATATAGTGTGCCAGTGTTGCTTGTTCAATGTGAGTTGATTTTCTGAACAAGGGGTTCTCTTTGGGTTGATCATCATTTTGTGAGAACATGGGTGAGATGTTTGGCATCTCTAGGGTTTTGGTTATTTTTCTTATAACTGTGCTATCCACTAAGGGGATATGATTGGCATCCTTGAGAGCCTATATGTTGAAATCAAAAATCTAAGCTAAGATCGAACACGTTAATATAAGATCTAATCCTACACATATGAAATGAAAATAAGCTATTGGAAACATAATTAGGAAATCTATGATTAGCAAAACAAATGAAAACAATAAACATAGTCTTACCATCAGGTAGTGGAGTGTATTCGCCTGATGTTGGATTGTTCTTATCATAGTGAAGCCTCAAAAGTTCATGTGCAAAAGTTGGATGAATGATGCTTGGTTGATTGAAAAAATATTGAAGCTCTATCAATGGTGATTGTGACAACACTTCATTGCATAAGGTATGTTGATTATTCGATCCTTTTTTGTGAGGAGAGAAGATTGTTATTTAGAAAAATAGATTTTGAATCGACGATCAAAATCGCATTGCAGAATATCCAGATCAACGATCAAAAGTTGTTGAGAGGATTTAGAAATGAGAATATTGTGCAAAGTTCATTGCACAATTTGTGTGATTGAGGAATAGATTAGCTAGTTAGGGTTTAGATTGATCAGTCAGGAATTGATTGATCAGACAAGGCTTAGTTAGGAAATTGATGGTTTAGTTAGAAAATTAGATTTGCTCAGTTAGCAATCCATAATTTTCTCAATTAGAAAGTGGGTAAGGAATATGAATTAATTGATTAAATAAATTAATTCCTTTTTGGAGTTGAACATGCAATTCAAGTTTTACTTTTTCAAATAGAGTTGCGTTAGTTTGATTTGATTTTTGATAATTGATTTGAATAGTTTGATTTGATTATTCAAATTTTGGAGGAAAAGTGTCATAATTAAATTATTATGATTTAATAATTTAATCAACTTAGGCGAATACAGTGATTTAGTGAAATAATTAAATATTTGGTGTCATTTAATTAATTCACTTTTTCATCATTTCTGACAAATTAAATAAATTTTGTTTATTTAATTTGTCGAGAATGATGAAAACATGGATTAATTAAATAACGTTGCATTATTTAATTAATAGGGGAAATAGGGTTTTCAATGCTATTTGATGTTGTGTGATGATTCTGAGATGTTGCAGGATGATTCCAAGATGTTGTGGGATGTTTCAGAGATGTTTTAGAGATGTTCCAAGATGTTCCAAAGATGTTCCAAGATGATTACAAGATGTTTCAAGATGATCCAAAGATGTTCTGAGATATTTTGAGATGTTTGGGGTTGACTCTGAGATGTTCTAAGACATTTTGGGGTGATTATGAGATGTGATAGGTGTTAAGTTAGTTTTACATGTATATAGACACAAACCACCAGTTGCACATGGAAGTTATTCTTTATATCAATTTTGGCCCATACCCGTTGGTTCACTTCTACCTAGGATGGATTTCTTGTATCAAACCTATGAGAAGTACAAGAAAGGTCGCTTAACACCTAAGTTGAGATACCTTCCATCTAATTATGCTATTTCGCATAGGGTCTATCTGAAAGCTAATAGTGATGCCACCATGGCGTGTAGAAAAGAAGAAGAGAAGTGCTCTCGAGGTTCCTCTTTCTCCTATTCCACTCTCCAACCTAAAACTTCCTCTCGAACTATTGTGGTATCATAGGATTCTACTCCATGTTTTTGGGAGAACCCTATGGTTTTCGCTTGGCGAAAGCCCAAGCGTCTTGCATTTGAACTTCCCATTCTACCCATAGTTCCTAGGCTCATTCGATATGGCAGAAGGAAAGGTCCTCCTGGGGAATCCTCTATGTCTTAGCCTTTCTAGCCTCCTACCACTCCTACTCCTAAAGTAGTGAATGGGAAGAGTCTTGTCGCTGAGGCATTAGAGTTGACTCCCCCACTATTTCTCAATCTCTTTCTCCTGCTGCCATCGAATAGTCTCTCCATCAGTCAAAAATAGCTATGATGGAAACTCATATAGCTAAGGAGGAGCCTTCTATTTCATCTTAGCTTCTATTCTTTGGCTCCTGAAGTCATAGAAATTATCTTGTGCGTGAGCGCAAGCATCGGCGAAAGGCACTAGTGACTGAGCAGACCACTTTGTAGAGGAAGGAAGGGTAGTCGACCACCCCTATTTCAAGGCCTCCTATTGTTGTCTCCTCCTATCCTGTCCCCTCTACCTTGGTTCAATTCAATTTTATTTTTCTTCTGTCTATTGCTAGGAGCATAAACACCCTCGATCCTAAAAAGGTGCAGGTGTTTATTCCTCCTTCGGTCAAGCCGCCTCTCTTGGTGTCCCTTCCGTACATCCCGCCATTTTCTAAGGCTGTGAATATGTTGAACACGTCGGTGGTGTTTCCTGTGGTCTTCTCCTCCTCCTATGCACCTACTGTCTCATCTATGGGGGTCTCACACCCTTCGACAAGGTGGAAGGTGGAGAATGGCCTCGTTAGCAATGGGGGACGAAAGAGGAGTCCACCCCCTTCAAAGGGTGGTTTTGCATTGGCATGCACCATCCTTGTGATAGATGAAGCTCTGGCATCCCATGAGTTCCTCACTGCTCCCGAGTCACTTGGTGAGCGCAACAGTGAATCTTGGGAACCGCCTCCCTCACCCATTGAGGTAACACATGCCACTCCCATGAAGTTCATGTTAAACTTTTTGGATGAGGTCCTAGCCTTGCCAGAAATCTTTGTGAAATCGCTGACCTTCACTCCATAAGAACCGAGTGGAGGAGACGCTGAAGAGTCTCCTTCCTTTTCCTTGTTACGAGAGGGTCAGAGGTTTCTCCCCTTAATATTCCACCACTCCAAGCTCATCTCCCTTCCCCATACAATGATCTAGATTGGGAAGCAAATGACCTCTTGGTCGATGAGTGTTAGCAAGGCACCTCTTCTTTACCTTTAGATTAGGTGTGTGTTTGTTTTGATGTGTTCCCTCATGCTTGTGTTATGTGTTCTTGGATGACCCTTTTCACCCTTGTAGGTGCTTAGATACATGAGTGATTATGTGTCATAGAACTTCCTCTATTATGTGTACCGATTTTCAACAAATTAGGGATGATGCAAAGTGTTGGGGGCATTTAG
This sequence comes from Sequoia sempervirens, assembly GCA_007258455.2. Classification (NCBI taxonomy): domain Eukaryota; kingdom Viridiplantae; phylum Streptophyta; class Pinopsida; order Cupressales; family Cupressaceae; genus Sequoia; species Sequoia sempervirens. The sequence continues at coordinate 5,412 of VDFB02078344.1, forward strand.
GCTTCCCTTCCATGTTGACCCAATTTTTTAATTTTTACTTTGTCTTCTCGTGCATTCTTCACATGGTTTGATATAGTAACGGGTTGATGACAGTTCATCTATATACTATTATTGTACTTATATATATTTATGAGCAACTCTGACCCCAAAATATCAGATCCCCCCTTTTCCCTTTGTTTGTGATGTTATTGTCTCTTTTTGTAGTTTTTTTTATCTTTCCCTCTTCTTTGCTTGAGTTGTGATGTTGTGGTGATCATGTGTTGTCCCTTGTGTGTGCAACAACATCACCTTGGTGAAATATCGCTATATCCCATGGGCCAAAACATCACTTTTTCATTCTTGTTTTTTTCTCCTTAGGATGTCACATGACACTGTGTTCAACATGCACTACTCTAAGGAGGGGGCTATCATGTCAATGTTGATCTTTAGAAAATGCATTCATGGCCAACAAATATTTTCTCAAAAATATTTTAATTTTTTTTCAAAAGTCACATTCTCAGCTTGGACCCCTAGCAGAATGTGTTTCCTTCGTCATGGGTTCACAAAGAACGAACTTGAGGACTTTCCTCTAAGGACAAAACAACTTTTCCTATTGGAGAAGCCTCAACCTTCCCCTCGCAAGGGGGCATTTTCCTCCTTTCGAATTACTTGATGAAGTGAACATCTTTCAAAAGGATTCTTTGAAGATGAATTGATTTGTGAAAAACATTCTTGCACTTTTGAACATGTCCCTTGAGTGGACCCCTGTTCTTTTGAAGGGTTCCCAAGGGACCCCTTTGAAAGATTTTCAACCTTTTTGAATGTTTTGTGTGACTTTCTACTTGTTTTCTTGTGTGGCTACTTTTTGTTTTCTAACATGTTTTATCTACGAATTAACATGTTGCTTTGTAGGTGCACTTGTGAAGCTACTTTCCAGTCTGACTCTGTGGATTCACCTTACATTGGGATTCCTTCATGAGAGTGTACTTAGGGGAATATCTTCTTTGCAGGTTCGAGGGCCTATGAAGCGCTTTCTTCCTATGGGATTTTTCCATCATTGGTCTATGGGCCTTTAGTGTACTTTGTGCAACTTCATAGTTCTATGGAGCTACGAAGTCCTTTTGTTCGAATCTCCTCAAGAGAGAGTATTTGTGAAGTCCTTTTCCTACATGTGCTTTCAAGCTCGCTAGATTGTGGTCTTCTTCCTTGATGGTTCAAGTATACATTTCTAACTCTTCAATCTACTTTACTGAACACTCATTGATACTCGTTCTCACTAACGTGGGGTAAAAATGTATAGGAGTGAATTTGCACCCCTTGTGTAAGTTCTCCTTTCGCATACCCTCACCTTAGAAAATCAAAACTGAAGGTGAAATTCCACATCACCCACCTGCCTTACATCCACCTACCATGTGTTTTGTGTATCGGTGGTGGAATTTTTGTAAGGGACGTGAGAATGACGCATGGATATCTACATAGCACACTATCGTCCCTAATAGATTCTCGCCTCTAGAGTCTGTAGGGATGTTACACTCCTCATTGGCGGTGAATTGTAACACCTCTATGCGACTAGTTAACCCAAAAATGACTCCTCTCTTCCATTTTTGCCTTCAAAGGTATTCATTTCACAATCACTTCATCTCTTTAGTATTTCACTTCATCTTCTTCACAATTCAAGCAACTTCACTTCATTCTTTTAAGCACTTTTCATGACTCAATTGAAAATTGTAACAAGCAAGCTTGTCACTCCATCAACTCCACCTTTATACTTTTTGTGTTACCATATAAGTTGTGAGCTTGGAGTCATGTAAGACCTCCCTTCATGATTATTGTGGTTGTGGAAACTTTGCCAAGTTTGTTGCTTGCATTCTTCCTTCATTGGATTTAAGAGCCTTTGGGTGGAGGTGGTATTGCATTACTCTTTTCCTTTCGTGGTTCGATAGAGTAGCATTGCATCTTTCATAGTGTTCAGTGCTTTCCTTTCATTTCCTTTCTTATACTTTCTACATCATGGATTTTCTAGTTGTCCATGGAGGTGTAAACACCAAAATGGGGGTTTGACTAAGGAAAACCCCTATACAATCCAACATTTTTCCCCTCTTGCTTGTGTGTAGGTGAATCTGTGCATAGAGCTCGCTGGTGAACTAGCACTTTAGTGAGTTGGTATTCATCACCCTTGTTTTTATCTATGTACTTACTTTATCATTTTGTTCATTTCATTAAAGTTAGTTAGCTAGGTTGTTAGTAGGCTTCTAGTGCTTTTATTATTGCATTTTACATTTTTAGGCTGTACAGACGTCAGCACGCTAGAGAGACACCAGTGCACTATGTTGTCATCCCAGTCCTACACTACCATCCTCGGACAAAGGGTTGTCTGAGCTGCAGTTTGGACTCTAGAAACTAGCTTGTCTACCCCCAATTGGATTTTTGGGTCTGTAGAGTGATAAAAGCACTTGAGAGTGCTCTTCATTCTCTATCCTCATCCCAAAACACCTATTATAGTGAGGTAAGTTAGGGCAGCCCTCTGCTCTCGGCTCTCTGTGACCTGGAGCCTTGGTGTGGTTGGTCCCCCTTTCTTACAATTTTATCACACAAGAAATATTCATTAACCTTAGAAATTGAAATGTGTGATGTGAAAATGAGAGTGTTCAAGAGTGTTTTTAATTCCCAATATCATACAAAAATGAGAGGTAAGAGAATACACACCTCCAAGCACAAAAAAGATCACCAAACAATGGAAACACTTATTCTTTTGAAGCCCAAATTATGATTTTGAGAAGAAGTTTGTTCTTTATAGATCCAAATTGAAATGCATGTTGTAAATAAGATTAAAATAAAGATTTGAGTTGAGAAGTGTGCACCTAGATTTTCTTTAGCTCCAAATTTTTTCCCATTTGATCCAATTTTCCCTTTGAAGAGTTTATTTTTTTGCACATTAACAAAACCATCAAAAAAGAAAAGCCCTAACAAGATAATTGATCACTAATATTAGAGGGTTAGATTAAAACAGAAAAAAAAGAACTTGAATTTGATAGTGACAATAAAACTCCTACAAAGATTAGAAAATAGATGTATATGGAAAATATGCTCATGACTAGATTGTAATTCAAATTTTTTTCACCTAGTCAAAATAAGTCTGATTTTAAAAAAAAATTGGCACCAAAAATAAACATACAAAGAATAGACCCCTAATGAAATTTCACACAGAAATGTGGAATTATGGAAAAACCCTAATTAACAAAGATTTGATTTTTTATCACTATTTTTCAGCTCAAAAATAAATCTGTAAAGAACAGACCCCCACTAAAATTTCAAGAGCTTTCCAAAAATGCAAAAATTTCCAAAAAATTCATTGATTTGCATCCAGAAATTAAGATTTATGGGAAATCATAAATCACCCAAAAATAATGATATACCCTTAAATTTTCTTTTGTAGCTTCCTTTGATGATCCATAAATGTTAGCTAAAAATCCATAAAAATATTGTGGCCATTTGAAAGATATGCTAAAATATTTGAGAACTAGAGTTTTGTCCAAAAATTGCATAAAAATTGAAACAAAAAGCTAACAAACCCTGTAAAAAGAAAGCTCGATCAAGTGAAGTGGGTCCAACTCCAAAATTCCTCAAAATTTCTCAAAATCTTAATCCAAAACTCAGTTAGGGGGTTCACATAGGGTTCACCCAAATGTATGATGCAAAAAATAGATAACAAAGGAAACTATATCCAATCCACATTCAACATAAAACCTCAATTGTGTCTAAGAGCTAGAAGATAATGCATGCATGAAATGGAATAAAGTCACCTTGAAGATGGATTGTTGATATGGTTGTTGCCCTCAACCTTTGATTTTATAACCTTTATATTGCGTTGATCTTGATCTTGGAATGCTATGTTGTGAATCTTGATATGATAGGTGAATGCATGTTTGAGGTGTAGATAGAAAATGATAGAGACTTGATAAATAAGAGTGCTAGAATGAAAATGGTAGCATGTAGGTGAGATAATGAGATGCGTTCTCTAAATGGCTTAGATGAGGGATTTATTTATATGCTTTGCTTGAAACAAATCAAGAGTGGAGATTAAATTAGAAATTAATTTAATCAAGGGTGGAGGATTAATGAGAGAGAAAATACATGGATCAAGGAGCTAAAATTAAATAAATGTATTTAATTTTAGTAGCCAATATTGAGGAAATAAATAAATATTATTTTATTTATTTAAGAAGAAAGGTGAAAAAATTAAATATTTATTTAATTTAGGAGAGAGGAGTGTTGGGTAATTAAATAATTGTGAAAATATTTAATTATGGGAGAGGAAAGATGGAAATAATTAAATAATAAGATTATTTAATTATTAAAAGAAAATGGGACCTATAGAAGGGGAATTAATTAAATAATAAAATTATTCAATAATGAGAGGAAAATGGATATTGAAAGGGAAAATAATTAAATAAAAAATTATTTAATTATTTAGAAGAAAATTAGCTTAATAGGGAGTAGAAAAAATATGCAAGTGTGGATCTATATGAAAATGCGTGGACAAATTTAGGTGTCTATAGAACAAACCTTGGATTGATGTAATTTATGAGCAAAGATATTGACATTAAAATGACATTACCAGTTGTTTGTCACTCATCCAGACCTCATCTTGCACCCCCAATACCTACAACCAACGAAAAAACCTCACAAAGATCCAACAACCAAGTCATTAGTCTGCGTTAGCCTAAACAATTCAATGCATTAAATTTAGAATAAAAAGTAAGATTAATAATCATATTCAATAATATTAACATCCAAGATGCGCAATTAAGACACACATATATATAGGTCCACATAATAAAATCTGAAAAATCCACCCCTAGTCCAAATTGCATCCTGACTAGGGGTCATGACACACACATATATATATAGGTCCACGTAATAAATCTGGAAATCCATCCTACACATATATAGGTCCACATGATAAAATCTGAAAATCCATCCCACACATATATATAAGTCCACATAATAAAACCTGAAAATCCACCCCTAGTCCAAATTACATCGGGACTAGGGGTCACGACACACATATATATAAGTCCACATAATAAAATCTGAAAATCCATCCTAATCCAAATTACATCGGGATTAGGGGTCATGCAAGAGATTTATCAAGGTTCGTAGGGGATATGAGAAATGCAACACATTCATTTCTAGTCTTCGTTATATCCGCCTTTGCCTTCTGCTGGAAATAGTACTCTTTTTAAGGCTGTGGAGGGACATATTTCTTTTCCTCAAGTTTGAGGCTCCTCGAGAACCACTGATTAATATCATGATTTTTGGTGTGGTTGACAAACAGCTTAGCAGAAGGAAGCAAATGCCAGGGTGTTCTCTTTTCGGCTACTTCAAAACAGAAGAGGTACTTCATGCGCTCATGGAGGGGTTGGCTACTGTTCTTGTATATAACCCTCATCACCTCAAAATAGCGGATGTAAGAGGAGGAAATGGGATCATTATCCCCAACATATATGTTGGGGATCCAATCGCTAACCTCAATGAAATCATTATATAAGCCACGCAATATCTCATCATCTATGATCATAAAATCCAACACATTGGGCGCAACAAAACCATGGGAACGCCAAAAATCACGCACAGCTGCTAAACCTCTTCCGACCATCTCAAAGAATTTCACCTCGGGAAGTCTAGGGGAAAGAAACGGAGGATTGAAGAGATGTGCTTCAATTTTAGCTCTGTCTTCTTTTTCCATTTTTCTTGCAACGGCCATTGCAATGGCAGCTCCCAGCGAATGGCCTGCAATCCAGATGTTGTGAGGTCCGTGCCTATCAATACTGCTTTGCAAGCGTTGTAAACCGATATCCACTCTACTAGTTGAACCAAGGCGTGCATTGATTGCCTTCCAAATGTTTTCATTATCCTTTCTCAGAAAATAAGCTTTTTCAAAAAATGTACCCCTGAAGACAACAACTTCTGAGGGGAACTGAAGCTCCTCTGCACCTCCACCTGTTTTGCTTTCACCTATCCACTTGAAAACGGCCCCAAATATTACCTCTTTACCTTTTATTTCTTCTGTTATTTTTTGATATACCTCAAATTTAAGTAGTTTGCACCATTCCTTGACCGTTTCTTCCTTTTCCTTGCCCTTTTCGAGTTTGGATACAACTTTCACTAGCCAAGCGGCGATGCATCTCCTGTCGTTGGGATTTTTCCTGCCATTTACCCATTACACACAAGAATCATTTTTGAAACAACACATCAACATATCAATGTATCAAATTGATTTGAATGAAGTTAATGTAGTGCAATTCATTGCATTACAATATTTAAATACTTATTTTTTTAAAAATAATGTACAACCATAGAATTGGAAACATGGATTCAAATTGATATGGTGATTGGCACCCTAATAACATTAGGAGACGAAGAACATCCAGAGTATACTCTTACTAGACATGACTAATTAGTAACCAAAGAGTAAATATATATCATTTTCTAAAGTGAGGCAAGACATAGTAGGATGATGAATCTAAAACAATTATTCTTCAAATAGTACTCACAATCTAATCTTTCACTTAAACCTTCAAATATTGAGTTAAAGAAATATAATTTTGATTGAGGAGAAGTACAATCCACAAAAGTAATTAAATCTATTTGTAAAATTGCAAAAAAAATAATATTTGTAAATTTTAAATACACATGAATACAAAACAATCCCACAAGAAAATTAAGAGAAAATCTAATCACAATTCATGTTTTTCATCAAATGAAATATGATTGAATAAAAAATAGAGCATAATGGGCTTCAACAAAACAAAGAAACATAATCAAATCAAATTTCTTTTAATCCCTAGCTTTGGTGGAAACTCCTATAGCCAACCAACCCATCAATAAAGACATGTGCTTATGAACATAATGACAAGTATATTTGCATGGCTACTAATAAAATACGAATAAAGTACCTTTGCTACATATTAAAATGTAAATTAAGGGGGAATATATACCCCTACCTACTATTTTTGTTCATTTACAAAATAGAAATAAAGAAAAAACATATGGTGAATTTACGAAAAATATTTACAAAGTTCATATAATGAATATGAAACTTAGAGAATGGGGCATGAGCAATGGATTGATTAGCAGCCAATTACTACTTATCTAGAGGTCAATGGTTCAAATCCTACACTTCTACTTGGCTCTTCCTCATTCTAAAAAGAATTTAACAAGAAGATAATGTTTATAGTGATTGTTTAATAAAATACAAAATCTAGCATGTTACAACATTGTTGGATGAAGAAAAATAGTACTAAATACTAGAGTTGAAATCCTAACTTAAATAAATAATGATGAAATACAAAACAAGTTTTCCTATATATAACAAACAAACAACCTTTATCTATAATGTTTCAAAACCATAGACATTTTAGGAGATAAAACTTTACGCAATATTAAGAAATCACCTTAATAATGCCTAAGATAGGGTTTCAACACATTACAAAATGTATATATATGAGGTGCCCCATAATTGCTTAGTTTCCATATGACAATCTAAAGCCCCCTTCATAGAAATTTTTAATGCCCCCATAACATGAATTGGAGGGGCCCTCACATGTGGGGCCCTCATTATGTGGAAAATAATATTGAATATTATATATTGCCCTCCCTATCCTTTTATAAAATTTACATGACATCCAAATAATGTGTCAATAAATCCCTTTCTATTATGGTTTCTAATTTTAGTGATATCACCACGTGATTAAATTAAATTTCATCAATTTTTGGGAACTGCTCCCATATTTCCTTTTGCACTACATACCTCAATGTTTTTTCTAGAGGTGGGCCCATCAAATTGAAGTCCAATGTTATCAGAAACTATTAACATATATGTGAGATTGGAATATCATATGAAAATAAGATAATACCCTCAAGGTCTACATAAGTAATTGAACTTGCAAGACATGGTGGACTCAAATATTTTTCTAACATTATTAGAATTGATGGCCTCACCCAATTATAGTTGATACACAAACCCAAGTTTGCACTAAGCTTTGGACAACATAACTAGGATGAATTCTAAAAAGGGGGAAAATATATATAAAGTTGTAAATAAGAATAACTTGCAACAAAATAGGAATAATTGCTACAAGTCAACTTATAATGCAAAACCATAATTGTTGCAAGTGAACCAAAATAATAGAGTGTGCCTATTGATTTTTCCAAGAAAAAATAATAGAAAATTTCCATTTCAACCTATCTAAGTGAATCACAAATACAAATTGGAATGCATGAATCCATATTTTTTAATGAAGGAAAACAAATATTGTATTGATTCCCCATATTGATTTCAAAAGAATGATTGAATTCCCTTAATTACAACAATAGATCACAAAAATCCATGCAATATGCCTAAATTTATCTTAGAATAGTTACAAACAATAGTTGGTGATGTAGAAATTTGAATTTTCAATTTTAAAAGTAAATGATTTAGATTTGTTCCCACAAAAGTGACTTGGGTTGAGTCTATTCTTCTAGATATAATATAAAGTTAAAAATTTAAGATACATAAAATATAAATTTGGATATCATCAATACAAGGGATTGAGATATGGGATGTCAAGCATAATTTAATACACAATTATATCATTTATAATTTAATTATTATATTTGTAATTCTATAATCAAAGTGGATCTAAAACACTAAATAAGATATAAATATACAATTTACACTACTACAAAATACATTAGTTAATGTTTTAAAATTATATAATTGATACTTTAATTTATAACTAAATTGAAAAATAAACCCTTTCACTCTATCAAAGAAAATGAAACATAAAAATTGTAAACTTTGATTAACATTTTAAAAAGCTATCTTAATCAAGTTAAATGATCATGTGTGGGAAGTTTATATTTAAATATCGTCTATTTAACCTCACCATTAAACTAAAAGTCCTAACTTAACAACAAAGATATACTCTACTTCTTATAATAAATATGATGAAACACATTTAAAAAAGAAATGTTTCTAGTCACATTCCATGATCATGACATAAAAGAAAATAAAAAATCTAAAAATACAACCAAACACTACCATATTATACATTATATAAGCCTTCATAAATAGTAAAGCATTAGTACCCTTGAAAATGCAAAATATTCATTTAGAATTTTGGTTATCTCCTCCTCATTTAGTCCTAGTTGAAAGGGCTGCATTAGTTTTAATGGTATTAGGATTTCATTTAGTGAATTCAAATAGAGGGATATATTCCTTTTCTTCAAGTTCAAAATATTTTGATGATCATTATGAAGAGATGATGTTTTTTTAGTGTCTTTGACAAATAGAACTGTAGTGGGAAGCAATTGTTAGAGTGTTCTATTTTTAGAATCTTTAAAAAAAAAATAGGTACACCATACACCCATGGAGTGGCTATAATTTTTCCACATATGTACTTTGAATCACCTAAATAATGGATGTAAAAGAAAAAAAATGGGGTTAGTTTTATTCACACATATGTCATAGATCTAACCACTAACCCCAATGAAGTCACCATACAATTCAAGCCATATATTGTCATCTTTCAATCCCAAGCTCATTGCCACCCACTTACATGAAAATTTTATCTTCTTGTAAACTTCCTCCAAAAGAGGAAGATGAAGAAAAGGTGGCCCATCATGCACCTCTAGATAATAAATTTCTTCTTAAACATATAAAATAATTTCATTTCAATAATTAATGGGGAAATAAATAAATGATATAGTAGGTGTGCCTCCATTTTATCTCATTTCTCATCCCTTTTCTCTTTTAGCTACAATTGCAATCATATTTCCTAGCAAGTGTCATGCAATCTAGTTACTAGTTATTTTGAGGTCCATTCCTCTCAATTATACTTTTCAACTATTCTAAGTTGATGTCAACTCTACTAATGGATTCATGGAATTTCATGACTAGTTTGTAATCATGAAAAAATCATTACTCAAAATATATTTTTATTTACAAATTGTACTTATAAATGAAAGCATTTCTAAAGGAGACTCCTCTACACCTCCACATATTTTGCTTGTTCCAACCATTTATGCATTCCAAAAAAGAATAATTTTCATAGTTTTAAATAATAAACATAAATTCCTTCATTAAACATAATACACGATGGTAAAAAATTACTTCTTGAATTAATTATGTATTTTTTTAATCAACATTTTGGATTACCCTTAGGAATCCATAATTAGGGAGAGGAGAGTGAAGGAATTGATTGTAGAAAAAACCTTAAAAAGAGTTAGGGAGGAGGAAGTTTTAGGACAAACATGAGGAAGAGGAGGTGAAGAAAGAGAAAGAAAAAGTAAATGAATGAAAAATATATAAAAATAAAAAGTATATATAAATTTAGTAAAGTATAACCATAAGAATAAATATGTAAGTGTATTTGAGTATGTATAATCATATATAATCATATATATATCCATATGCATATATAAGGATATACAAAAATATATGATATTGTAATAGAATGTGTAAATATATACATCTATAGTCAACATGTATGTGTATAAGTGAATACGGGTACTTGTATATATAAAAATATCTATACAAATATAAATGAATGCATGCTCCTGCACACATAGAGATGCAATATATATATATAATTAATTTAATAATTGTATGGAGAAATTGTATATTAGCATATACTAGGATATATACATCTACATGTAAGAATGTGTATGCAAATAAATATATAAAAGAACATGAAAATGAGAGAAAAATCAACCAATAGAAGGAAAATAAAAGGAATAATAAGAAATGAAAGATATGTATTACTAAGATATGTATGTGTGTGTGTGTGTATATATATATATATATATATATCTGTGTGTGTGTGTGTGTGTGGACATGTGCATTTATAGATGTATAATTATATGTGTGTCTATAATGTATATATGTATGTATAAAAATCTATATATACATATACACATATCTTATTCCATAAATATACTAGACAATTATATAACTCATACGTAGATTTATACTTATATAAAGAATATGCAACTAATTTAAAAAAAAAAACACCCAAATGATCTAATAAGAACAAGAAAAAGGAATAAATAACTATATATAAATTACTAATTTATAAATAATTTTATGTCTAATAATCATAGATAGATATAGGAATTAACGAAATAAAATGGTTTTCTATTCATTTATATTTGTTAATAAGAGAAAAATTTACAAATTTATTTTTCACAACAGTAAATTTCTCTTAATTCTACGAAAGCCTATGCAATGTTTCATTTAGAAAGTGCAGTGCTAGCCAAGAATAAAGATCAAGAGGGTAAGGTGTACTAAGTTACCATATTCTATAATTTTCTTCTATGTTGTCAAAATTAGAAATAAAAACAACCCTATAATGTATATATATATATGTCAAATTTATTTGAAAAATTATCATACACATTTTTATATCATTTATATATAATAAAATTTCATTTCATATAAATAAAATTGCATATATTAATTTTATAAAAAATTAAAAATATAAATAGAATTTTTTAAAAAAATATTTGAATTTATTAGTAAAAAATATTAAATTAACTATTAAAAAAAATTATTATAAATAATTAAACATTATTATTTGTAAAGATGTTTTAAACTTGTTAGAATTTAATTATATTATATTTTAAAAATTTAATCATAAAAATATTAGATTGTAATTTTAAAAGCCTTTTTTTTTTTAGAAAATAGAAAATTATTGTTTTTCAAAATAAGATAGTAAAATACTAAATATAATTTAATTTAAATATTTTTTGTGGGTGGAAGGGTGGGCTCTAGCCCCTCACATAGGCATAGGGTGTCCAAGGTGGATGTGAGGTGCGGACGGGTCCGGACAGGAAGTCATTGGATTAGGCTTGTTCTTGTCACATCAAAACTCCTAAATTTGGCCGAAAGCTGGTGTTCCTCGCTTGTTTTATCGGTTGTTTTTGAATTTTGAATCTTCTGGAGTCAGATTGGAGGCATGCTTGGCTCAGTTCACAAGGTGCCGTCAGTGTGACACGTCGGGCACGACTATCCTTGAACCGTTCGCGGTCGTGCCGAGTGGGAATTTCCATCAATTGCACTGATAATGGTTTTAAGTTGGATGGATGGTTGCTTTATTTTAACTCATGCCAAGGACATTTTTGCGTCGCCATAATCCTGTTTCATATGAGAAGCCTGACTGATCATTAATCGGGCTTTTTATTGTGCTAATGAAGTCACTTCTAAAGCATGGGTTTCGCATTTTGGTTTTGTCTTCTGTGTTTTTGTTACAGGGTGCGGCTATCAAACACTTGCTAATGGCTAGACCGACGTTGTCGAAATTTACCATTCTCATCTCGGCGGAAGGTCTAGAAACTTTTGGCGTCAATACTCCAGTTTCTTTAGTGGCTAAGGAGAGGCAGATTGCCTTTCGTGAGGTCACGGATCAGCGGCTAAAGCGCATCTTGCTCTTGGATGACCCGATGTCAATTGCTGCTATTAAGATGGTCCTTGGCAAAGGGCACTTAGAAAGGAATGAATTCGCCCGAGACAATGCGCACATTTCATCCCGGTTTCTTGTCGTGCTCCTGGACCTCGATACACCTAAGGCAAAGGCCATGGAATTAATGGCTCGTCTGTTCCGGGATGATTTGCTTGGCGGCCTTGAAACGGCTTTGAAGGCGGCCTTTATTGGTAAGGGTATTATGCGTCCTGCAGACCTAGCTTTTCTATGGGAGTCTGATGAAGCTATCAAAGTTTATCCCTTCCTCTTGGATCTCAAAGGGCCCGCATTATCAAGGCACTGAAAGATTGCAGATGTGGCGGTGGATTTCCTGAAGCGAAAATTGAAGATGGTGCCAGTGGATGGGTTGGATTGGTTGGATGGTTTCGTTAGTTTTGCAGAGCTAAACAGTTTCTGGTGAATTCGTGTGGTGATGGTTGATGCTCGTCTCTGGTTTCTTTTGGTTCATGACTTGTTAATTTCGGTAGTTTCAAACTTGAGCAATATATTTTTTACTTTTTTGTTTGTTGAGGTTCGGCCTCTATATCTATTCCTCCGTTTCAAAACTCTTTCCTGCTTTGGGACTGTATGGAGCTGTTGTTTCTCCTCGTTAGCTCTTTTTTGGCTGACTGATGGTTATCACTGGTATATTTCCTGCTTAGCAGATGGCTGTAAATTTCTTTACTATCTATAAAATTACCACCTTACGGATAAAAATAAAAATAAAAAAAATTATAGAATATAGATCTTGTAAAAATACTATTATTGTATAAGAAGAAGAAATATAGATAAATTGTCAAGATTTTGATAAATTTTATATGTATTTATATATAAATATACATACATATACATGTGTGGGAAAAATTATATATGATTCTTAAATATAAGAAATCTCTTTATATTGAAAGGACACTTCTGAAATGAATAATCACAAACAAAAATTTATTGATAGGCAAGATCCAGCATCAAATTTAAGATGCTTAGGATCAAACTTTCATGATAAATTAAAAAAAAAAAAGCAAAACCATAGATAGAAAAACAGAGCTGTTATTGCGGTCTTTGCCCTCAGCTAAATCTAAGATTCATCTTCAACATGATCAGACATAATTTATTCGTTTGAAATCTATTGAATATTGAATTTTTTTAAACTCATTTATTTTTCTTCATCATAACTATGACTATCTGAAAATATCAGTAACAAGAAAACTGAAATGTGTATGACATAAGAAATTGACAGTTCAATTTAATGAAATTTATCTGCAAATATTACCAGTTGGTGTCCTTGGCGAGGTCACGAACGGCTTGGAGATTATTGGCGTCCTTATCAGCCTTGGACATTGCTGGAGAAAACAATAGCCGGTTTGATGGCAGTTGGACAAAAGATAACAATACCCGGCTTGATTACTCAAGCTGACAATGGGGTCTTATATAGAAATCCAGAAGAAGAAGATGAGAATTTTCCTCAAGCATAAACTTTGATGAATGACGTTTTATTCCGCCCTGATACTCAAATCCACTTCTTTCTTATCAGTTTCTTAAAGATGCCCTCCACTATATGGAGACCTCATAAATAATTTTATACATATGATCAATATAAAATATATTAGTCAAGGTTTTAATATTATATATATATAACAAAATATTCGGTGAGAGTTTAGAGTAGGTGTTGGACCATATTGAGATGGTGGCTAGTACCAACATTCTTCACGTTGCCATGCTAATGGGGTCTACCAAACCCTAGATTATAGATTCAACAGCTCAGCCATAAAGGTAGAGAGGATTTTACTACACTCGAACATGGGTAGGTTGGTTTCAGTTCAATTGGCAACTCCTTGTAGCTATCAAGTACTTAGTGGCTATCAATCAGCTTACTGGTTGCATCCTATTCTCTATGTTCCAACTTCACTCTTTGAAATTTGTCTATATTTTGCATCTCGGTCTCTAATATGTATTCCCTACGTCATATTTTTTATTTTCATTTTATCAATTAATAACAACATTAGAGAGGGATATTTATACCACCATGGTTCAAATTTAAATGTGCAGCAAAGAGTATTTATTCTTAATTTATTGGTAGTTTGTAAATATAATTTCAGAGGGGTATGTGTAGGGGTTATTGTCAATAGTTTTTTTCAAAGTTCTAAAGTAATAGATATTTGTAATGAGGTTTATGTCTATTAATTACTTAAGGGTCAGGATGGTGGCTTCTACTTTCTATAATTTTTTTGGGATTTATTTATTTTAAATGTAAATAAACTTAAAAATTATATAACTATTAATATTATATTGTTGTTGTAAAAAATAGTTTATATATTAATTTAAATTTGTTGATTTAATAAAAATATTTATTGAAGTATGGTGGGAAGATTGAGAACAATACATAAACATCCATCAATGCATCAAATTGATTTGGAATAAATTAAGTAGCATTATTGGTAGGTGACTGGAGAATGAATGATGAAAGGAGAGAAGCCTACGAAGTGATCATATAACATGCAAGGCATGTGTGAAAAGAAAATGTTAAGGGTGATTTGATATAAGTTTGATGGAAAAAATCAGAAAATTTGTGAGACTAACTCTACTTGTTGATCTCTTTATAAACTGTCCAAAGGAAGAGTCTGTGTTTCTAATTTGGTAGAATGTCTTGAGGAGACCACAATAATGTTGAAAACCCCTATTCTAATCTTCTTCAGCTCTAGATCCATGTTCACTCAAGCAGGTCCTCAAGCAGGTCCTTGATTATAACTGAAGGTTTTGAGCTCTAGTAAGATGGTGAGCAAGGACATGGTTGAAAATTTTGTTAAGAGTTGTCATCCACCTAGTGGGAATGGATAGCATGAAGAAGGTTCTCATCAGAAATTAAATTTATATTTAGTCAACATGTGGTTAAATCTAGAATAGGGGGCATTGGTGTTGGCAAGACCATGGTTGCCAAGGTCATTTATAATGAAGTTATGATGATTTCGATGCTACTTTCATTGTATTTGTTGTCCAAGCAACTGATGTGGAAACTATTGGGACTGCTAAGCATGATAGGGAATGCACATCCTTGGGCCTCATCGCTCTTGTTTGGGTTATAGATCCAACAAGGATGAAACCAATGGTAATTATAAAAAGTAGAAAGAAGTGAACACGTTAAGATGGTCTCCATTATATGGAAATCTGATCAATCATTTTATATCTATGACAAATATGAAATACATTAATTAAGGTTTTAAAATTAATTAATTAATTAATTATATATATATATATATATATATATATATTTTAATTGAAAAGATATAGAAAACAATACCCGGTTTGATTACATGACAAGCTGAAATGCCATCTAGTTTGATTTTCCAACGGGAAAGAAGAGATTTTTCCACAAGCATAAACTTTGATGAATGACGTTTTATTCTCAATTTTGATACATAGTTGCCCAAAGCAGGAACTCTATTCTATTCCGACACTTTACTTTCTTTCTTATCACATCATTATGATTGAAATCTGTCTTTCCAATAACTGACTTTTACTCTTTCATAACTTGATTACTATCTTAAATTTTTCTTTGCCTCTCCATTAATTACATCAGGATGTTTCTTTTATAGTCTAAGTTCCCCGTTCATGGAGCCTTCGTAAGTAGATAGGAGATAATAATCACTCAGTATTAATTCGATGTGTTTCTTTTGGGCCTCTGACATGTGCATGCCTCTTTTTTAAAGGAAAGAATAGGGTGGGTAGCCAACATTGTCACATCTGATCATTGCTTCAAAATACCAAAAGAAAGATGGCGTTTGAAGGAAAAGTGACTGATGGGCATAATTTTCTTGAGAGATGGCGTTTGAAGGAAAAGTGACTGATGGGCATAATTTTCTTGCAATGCTCAGATACCAATCGGCTTCCCATTACCAGATTGGGGGAATAATTAATTAATGGACATGAAAGAGCACGAGCCAACACGAACGTTAATATGTAGTTTGTAATGAGGTTGAAGTCTGGCAATATGCTACATCAATCTGGAGCTACGCGAGGGTTTAGAGTAGGTGTTGGACCACATTGAGGTGGTGGCTAGTACCAACATTCTTGATGTCGCCGTGCCAATGGGTTCCACCAAGCCATAGATTATAGATTCAATAGCTTAGCCACAAAGTTGAAAAGGATTTTACTACACTTATAACATGGGTTGGTTTCAGTTCAATTGCATTTACTTGGCTCTTTGAATCATTGACCTCTAGCTATCAAGTATTTAGTGGCTATCAATCAGCCTATTGGTTGTATCTTATTCTCTAAGTTACGTCTTTAATTTTTGAAATTTCTACATATTTTGTATCGTGTTTTCTAATATGCATTTTCTGTATGTAACATTTTTTATTTTCATTTTGTCAATGAATAAATACTTTCAAATTTAAATATTCAACAGAGAGACCTTATTTTTAATTTATTGGTAGTTATGTAAATATAATTTTTATAAGAA
>VDFB02078345.1:0-24487 GCA_007258455.2 Sequoia sempervirens
TCACATACTAACTGAATATTCAAAGAATCAACATGCTTGTGATATTTTAGATGGTAAAGTTGATGATCAAAGATATAAAGTGTTGAATGACATCATCTATTACAAGGATAGAATCTACTTAGTGCCTGAAAGTAAGCCAAAGCATAAGATTCTTATTGCTGTTCATAACAGTCAGCTTGTTGGTCATCCCGGTTATTTAAAGACATACAAGTACATTCGTGAAAGATTTTCATGGAAGGGTATGAAGGATGATGTTCTTAAACATGTGAGGGAATGCATAGAATGTCAAAGGAACAAGGCTGAAGTTTCTTTTCCAGTAGGACTGCTACAACCACTTCCTATTCCTAATCAAAAGTGGGAACAAATATTGATGGATTTCATTATGGGGCTGCCCAAAGTGAATGGTAAGGACTGTATTTTTGTCGTGGTGGACAAACTTACAAAATATGCTCATTTTATGTGAATGCCTTTTGAATTTAAAGCATCACAAGTTGCTGGTCTGTTTTTTGAACAAGTTTTTAGACTTCATGGAGTGCCAAAGAGGATTGTAAGTGATAGAGATTGCATATTCATCAACACTTTTTGGCAAGAGTTGATGAAGTTGGCTGGAACGGAACTTGATCATAGCACTAGTTATCATCCTCAAACGGATGGTCAAATTGAAATTGTTAACAAATGGCTTGAAGGCTACTTGAGGAACTATGTTTTGGGACATCAAAAAGCATGGGAAAAATGGTTACATTTGGCAGAATTCTGTTACAACACTACATATCACATGAGCATAGACATGACTCCTTTCAAAGCTTTGTATGGTTATGAAACTTCTACATTTATGGATTTGTTTTTTTTTTAATTCTCGAGCTCCAAAAGCTTTTGAGTGGGCTAAAGAGAATCAAGATATCCTCAAAACACTCAAAGAGAATATTCGGAATGTACAAGAACATCAGAAGAAATATGCTAATCATCATCGAGTTGAGAGGTCTTTTGAGGTGGGAGACATGGCATTTGTGTGTCTTCAACCTTATAGACAATCTTCATTGAAGGTAAGTGGAGCAAAAAAGCTTAAACCAAGATTTTATGGGCCTTTCAATGTGACTAAGAGAATTGGTGAAGTAGCATATGAATTGGAGCTACCATCTACAAGCAAGATTCACAATGTATTCCATGTGTCATGCCTCAAAAAGGCACTTCGATAGCATGCGATCCCTTTGACAAAATTTCTTCCCATGAATGAAGAAGGTAAATTGATAATTATTCCATAAACAATTTTGCAAGCAAGGGAGAAAAGGTTGAGGAATAAAGTAATTTCTGAATATCTTATCAAGTGGCAAAACTTGCCTTTGGAGGATGCAACATGGGAAGGAGAGGAGATTCTTAAGCATCCTAGTCTTCAAATGCTTGAGGACAAGCTTTTTTTGGGTGGGGAGGACTGTAATGTCCCCAACTCAAATCAAGATGATTAGCAACAAATTGGTTGTCCTTTCCTTGGATTACCTAAGAGGAAGAGGACGTAGAGCATCATTGGGTAAGATATGGAGTCTTTAGCTTGTTCTAAAATCTATTTTTAAGTTGTGTGCACGTTTTTTAATGCATCTTAAGTGAACCTAAGTTATTTTAAGTGAACTTGAGTTATTTGAAGTTGGGCACGTCTTTTTAGGCAACTTAAGAGTTTCCTATCCAAAAGACTTAAGTTGTCCCCTTTTTATGTACTTTAAGTGATTTTAAAAAAGCATGTGATAAAAAGGCAAAGGGGGCATGGGTTTTGAAGGAGCTTATTGGTTCAATTTTTAGGGTTTCAATGTGGAGCATTGGATTAAGAGTTGGTGAATCAAGGGTTAAGATTAATTCATCTCTCTGGGAGTTAATATATAAATTTCTAGGGGTCTTTTAAATTTCGTTATGTGATGAAGTTTTCTGTTTATTGCTGCTGCAACTTGGCTTGAAGATTGAAACTGGAATATGCCAACCAAATTTTTCTTTGAAATTTCATAACACAAACATCAATCTGCCGAGAGATTAGCGTTAGCTTCCAAAAATGATGATTAATTTAAAGAACTCAACGCCAAGAATGTTCACCAAGATCCTTCAAAAGGCGAGGTGATAGCATATGGCGGAGTAAGCAACTAAAACTGAAAATGAAATTCAACTAGAAAGCTAATAGGTGGTGAACCAGCCATGAAGAGTCCGCATTACCACTTATTCAGTGGAGGGGAATAAACAATACAATGCAAAGTAATTCATCCGCTTAGCGGGCATCCACTCCATGGTGGGAATTCGCCACTTACAAAAGTGGGTGATTGAAAGAAGATACAATATTAGATTTTTCTACACTGGCGGTAAACCATCCAGGGGTTAAAGTGTTTGCAAATAATTCACAAGTAAATGCAACAAATAAAATGACTGGATTAGTACTACTAAATCATAGCCTTACAATGTAACAAATCTGCAATTTACAAGTGTTACAATAATAGAATCAAAGCAAACATTTGAAGAATGATTATTTCAGTATTTAACCTTCTCAATCACCAAAATGTAAGCCAAAATCTGAATGATTAGCAATCTGATATAAATAAACAGCAGATTAAAATTGTTAACCAATAAACTGTATCACAATCAATGCAAACATTTGAAGAATGATTATTTCAGTATTTAACCTTCTCAATCATTAAAATGTAAGCCAAAATCTGAATGATTAGCAATCTGATATAAATAAATAGCAGACTAAAATTGTTAACCAACAAACTATATCACACCCAAAATGCTCAAAACTCTCCAAAGATACCTCCAAATGACGTGAGATGAACTGCAAAAGTATTCTAGGATGTTGGCGCCCAATTTCCAACTCACAAACTGCATCAAAAGCTCATTAAACAATTATGCACAAATTCTAAGGCAACCTTAGCATGGTATGGCCTCCAAGAGGGGCCTCCAAGAGGGGCAATTTTCACTTTAAAAATAAAAAACTTCAAATTAAAATCTGCAAACTCCTAGGATGAGTTGCCTCTGGCATAGAATCAATATGAACAATTACCCAAAACCAAAATAAAATCATATGAAGAGCTGTATATAAAAACCTCCTTCAGCCATGAAATAACCAGCAAACGCAAACTGGAAATTATTACCAAATTTTTCAACTTTGAAGCTCAATATGTACTTCTGGATGAAACACACTTTCAATCAACCTTTTAGGGATTCATAGTTTCAGGCCCGAAGAATGTACTAAAAATTGCTAAGCTTCCCCTTAGCCAGGTTCTGAAATCAATTCAGCAGCATAACTTTACAATATTTTCCCAAAGATGAGAATGAATGAGCAAGGCCTCAATAAATAAGCTTCAAATGGAAAATGAAACACTCTAAATTCCAAGAAGTCGAATCACTTCAACTTCCAAAAGGGATGCCACTTCAACCATTCACTTTATTTTGAAATAATAAAATATTATTCATCTTCCCTTTTTGGCGTCCATTTCAAAATGCAACAATAAAACATTTATTAAATCATTAAATGCTCAACTTGACCCCTTAATGTCCCCTCTTTAAAACAACTTGAAGTCATCAAGCCTAGGCATGGGGTACAACTTAAAAACATGAAATTGACTAAGTATAAAACTCAGTCCAAGTTGATAACCAAAACCAATGCCAATACTGAAACTGATGGATTGCCAAAAATAGCATGATGACCTGAGCTGAACTACTGATGATGCCACTGCCAAAATTAGACTTACTAAAAATAGCCAATGCCAAAAATAGTAAGTTCACCTCAAAACCAACAGAAAGCTGAATTGAGTTGGAAGCAAGACTTACTGAAAGTGGGAACCCTAAATTTGCACATCTAAGTAGCCTATGGATTTCCGGAAATAGGCTAAATCCAAATGAAGAGCATAGGGATAAATTCGGGACATTACAGTCCGCCCTTCCCAAGATTGCTTGTCCTCAAGCAATGCCACCACTCTCCAAGAAAACAGCTTGATCCTTACTATGCCAAGTGGGATCCCAGTGTCCCAAATCCATCTCTGTAAAGATAAGATCCGCCATGCTGATGTTGCACCACTCTGATCACACAAACATAACCAATATCCCAAGACTGCTCTGTCCTCCCTCCAATCATGTGGCTTAATCTGACAATCTTGAAAAAACTGAAATCATAATCTTGCAGCATCTCATGTCTTGAAAACTCTGAGGAGTTAAAATCTGCTATGTCAATGTCAATCACCATTCTGAGAACAAAGAAGAATAATATAAACAACTCAAAAATATCCTCATCAACATAACTCCTCAAAGCATCGATCCAAATCACAACAACAAATGTGACTCCATCATAGCTATTTGCAAAGGAAAAAACAGCTCTTTGCAAAGTCATAGCAACTGCATCCTCAAAGCTCCTCAAGGATGTATAATGCCTCCTCTGAGTAATTCTGACATATTCAAGAAAATCTCTGAAAACTTCCACCAATTTCTCCCCCAAAGTCTCAAAAAGTTGAACCAAATCAAGCAAAGGTTCGCTGACCCAAACACTAGTGCAAGAGATTAAATAAGGATGATCACTAGAAAAGAATTTGAACATCATCCAAAATTGATCCGAATTACAATGAAACATCATTTCCCACTTTAGAGGCCATAAACCCTCACTAAAAAGAGATTGTGAAGATAAAAAATGAGTGTACCAGCTGCCCATGAAGTCTGAAATAAACCAATTAAAGTCTGATTTTAGGAAAATCAGCATACAAGGAGTTGAACAATTGCTGCAACTTTGGAAATCGGCGTTCATAATATGACAATTGTTCATGCCCAAGGCTGGAAATATTCCCTCAAGGAACTCCAACCCTTTATTAAACCATCTTTTGTTCGAAGCATCTCTCCAATCCATCAATGGATGAACCAAAGGAACCATCAAATGTCTGGTAAAAATGGGGGCAGCATCAAAGACTTTGAAAATTGGATCCTTATCTCTCCAAACCACCAATTGATGAGAAAAAGGAACCATCGAATGGCTGGTAAGGATGGGAACAACATCAAAGAAACTGAAAATAGAATCCTTGTCTTTCCAAAGCTTCCTCTTTCTACTTATAACAATCTCCATCAAGCCATGCTGAGGATTCCAAACATGGATACCCAACTGAAAATGTTCTCCAATGCACTGGAAAGAGTACATAACACTTCTCCAAGTGCTAATCAAAGCAAAATGCAAATTCAAGAAGTTAGTGTCTTCTTTGATAAACCCATGTAGCCCATCCATGAAAACATCAACATGCACAAAATAAATGTTGTCCTCAATTTCCATTCCCTCAAATGACTAGGATGAGCCAAAACATCACTCAACTCAAGAGATGGATTGTCAAGAAAGTAAATAATCTGTTTTGGTCCATCCTTCTCCCAAACTTCATGAGTAATAAGTCTAGAAACTTCACTCTTTGCTGCTGCAATGGAGTGACCAGCAGCTACCAAGACTTGTTTTATTGACACCTTGAAGCCAACGATGAAGAAATCTCCTTGAGTCCACACTTCCCTTGTGAAGACTTCATCCTTGAATCCACTTATGCTTTCATTATCAAACAGCCCTGGATGATTACTTCTCACAAAACATGGCACACCCTCATAGAAATTATCTATCACCTTATGATTAACCAAATCATGTGAAGATAATGGACTGTTGTTCTCAACAATACTTTCTTCATCCCTTTCATTGGTGTCTTCATAGAATTCAAGCTCAACTTTTTCAACTTGTGGATGCCCATCATTAGTTGCCGACCCACAAAGTGTAGCATGCTGGATACTGTGTTCATTATCCATCAAATCATCTATCTCATAGCTGCAAACTATCCTTTCTTGTGGCAAAGTCTCTCCCCAACTCATGAGTTCACACTCTTGATGCACTTTCCAATCACCATCAGCATATGGAATCACTTTGGTATTTTGCAATGTTTCTGTTACCCAATTTTCACCCACAGGCTCAATCAGGCAGGGCATCTGTGTTTCAGGTGTTCATGAAGGCCAAATGTAGGCATTGTTGTGCATGATTAAATCATACCCCTGATGCGAAACAAGGGAGTTCAGTTAAAGGTTGGCCTTGGTCAAGTTTGACATAATTTTCCTTTAAGGAGAAAGTCAGCAAGACCTTCCAGATGTCTTGCCAACTAGCAGGGGTTCCATCAAGTCTGAATGCTTCACATTAGGGATCCTATCGGCATGAGATTATCTGGGTCTTCCCAACCCATAATGCATTTTGGTTAAATAGGCTTCTGTGTTGCCTATCGACAAGACCCCAGGAATGTCACGGCGAGTGGAATTCACCTACAGGTTCCTATCGGCAAGACATCGATCATCGACTGGCGACAAAAGGATATGCATATTGGCGGGAGTTCTTTCCTTCGGGGTGAAGTCTCGGCGACTTCTTTGAGTCTCACCGACTAATCGCATCGGGTAAACACTTCGGCAGGAGTTGTCTTCTTCGGTGGGTGGTCTTGCCGAGTTCCAGAAGTCTTGCTAACCACTGATAAAGATATGCATCTCGGTGAGAAACTTTGCGGCGGAGAGATGTCTTGGCGAACGCACTTGGTCTCGCCGACAAAGCACAAAAGGTTCTATCGGGATGAGGTCTGGCCGACAGGAGGGTGTCTCCCCGATAGCAAAGCAGCGTCGCTGAAGGGAAGCGAGCTCGGTAGGAAGTCTCGCCGACACATGAAAGTCTTCCCGACCGGATCCCAGTTTGCCAAAAGGAAGGTTAGGTCGCCAAGATGTCTCGGCGACTGGCCAGAGCTTTGCTGAGAGAAATTGGTATCGCCATGATGTCTCGGCGAAAGCATTAGGTCTTGCCAAAGATGATGGGTCTCGGGGTAGCGTTTTGTTTTCGGTAAGATCTCTCACCGACACTCGGGGGTCTTGCCGACAGACGGGAGAGCTTCGGCAGGAGATGATGGTTTCGGCGAAAGAATAAGGAGTTGCCGTGATGTCTTGGCGAACGGAGGTGGTTTCGCCGAAAGATAAGGGGGGTCTCGATATGTGTTTTTCCTTCGGCAGGAGTCTCGCCGACAACAGAAAGCGCTTGTCGAAGGATTTTTGCCTTCGACATAAGGTCTCAGCGATGCAGAGGGTCCTACCGATAAAGGGAGCCTTTGATGTAACATTCCGAGTCGGGGGGAGGTCTCCCCGACCCGGTGATGTCTCTCCGACATGTTTCGTGCTCGCCCAAAGATGGGGG
Source organism: Sequoia sempervirens (assembly GCA_007258455.2). Lineage (NCBI taxonomy): Eukaryota > Viridiplantae > Streptophyta > Pinopsida > Cupressales > Cupressaceae > Sequoia > Sequoia sempervirens. The sequence goes on from VDFB02078345.1 coordinate 7,196, forward strand.
GGTCGGCGTAAGGTCTTGCAGACCCAAATGTCTTGCCGACAGAGTAGCACAGCGGCATGAGATGGTGGTCTCGGTATAAGGTCTCACCAACCTAGCGATGTCTCCCCGACTGGGGAGGAAGTAAGGCCATCACCGAAAGAATAAGGAGCCCGACAGGAGGTCTCACCGAAGGGTTATGCCTTCGGTATAGGGAATGAAGACCGGTGAGATGTCCCAGCGACCGGTAGGAGGTCTCCCCGATATGAAGTACGCTCGCTAGGAGTTAAGGCCATCGCCATGAGGTCTCAGCGACCAAGTAATGTCCCGCCGAAAACCGGGGGCCTCGCCCAAGGAAAGTTAAGTCATTGTGATGTCTCGCCGACGGCTTAGTGTCTCATCGAAAGGAATGAGCGGAGATCGGGTAGAGCAGAATGTGCTCGGTAAAATGTCTTGCCGACATGGTGTGGTCTTAGCGATGGAGGAGGCGATATCGGTATGATTTTTGGGCTCACTATGAACTCTCGCCTACTGTCGCATGTTATGCCAATGGTTGCAGGAGGATTTAATTGCATCGGGGAGACACGATTAGTGTCTCACCAACATGCGATTCTACAGGAGGAGCTTTTGACTGCCCGAAGAATCTACGTGGAGTACGCTCGACCAATCAGAGAAAGCTAAAAGCGAGCCGTGGCAGTCTGACCAGGATGAAGAAGATCAACATGATGAAAAGCAACGTGTATCTATTCTGAGTTCAGGAGCATTCAAAGCGCTCAACAGGGAGGTTAGAAAGCGGACACGAGACCAGGAAATGAATGTGGTAGTTGCGAAAGATCTAAAGAGGACCATTCATGGAAGCGACTCCTTCACCGACACGAACAACAAGGACACGCAGGAATGAGACATTAATTCCAATCAAAGATCTAAGGATAGATTTTTCTGAGGACTGATATTTTTGTAAACCCTAAGGGGCCGACATACTTTTGATATATAAGGCATTTTTTGCCTTTTTGTAAGCAGTTCGGATAATGCATTCAAAAGAGTTAGTGATTTTTAGCTATCCTTCCTCAGCTGGTGTATGCTTTGTAACTTACTTCGATTTTTGGAATATAAAGGACAGAGCTGTCTTGGCCTCTGTTGATGCTTTAGTTTTTCCATCACTGTTCTTGCAAAGTGTTGTGCATTTCAGGTTATTGATCAAGTCGTCTTGTGAATCCTTTCATTCCTTTACAACTTTAACTGGTGTTTCATGCCTTCCTTTGTAAAAAAGCACCATTACATGAATCACAAACTGTGTTTACATAATCACACAGATTCTATTTTGTTAAAATCTTTTCCCTTATTGAAAAAGTGTGTGCATCAAACCTATTTGTGATATGTTAATGTGTAGCTCATAGAATTTGATGTGTATCCTTATGATCATCGACAATTTTCAAGCGTAGTCTAAGTATTCCATTAATCTCACCAATTAGGTGTATCACCATAGTTTAGTTTCATTCATGTACACCTTCTCCCTTTTCCCCTTTACAAAATCGTTAGTTTAGGTGATACCCAAATGAAGCCGGCCTTCTCCGGAGGTTCATTTCAACTTCAGGTGACCCACAGCCTCAAAATGATCCCATGTTTTACTAGAAAGATCAGTCTCCATCATTGTGCGTAGGGTGCATTTCTAGGTGACAACAGTTTCATCATTATGGAGTCCATTTATTCCTTCAACTATTTGCTTGATCTCCATAATCCTTGAAGTAGCTTCTTGTTCCTTAAGTGTGGCTGCAATTGGTGATTGATTTTCTGCTTTGCACAATGAATGATGAGCTAAGGTAAGATCAAGGCAAAGCCTATCCATCTCTTCCTCCTTCTCTTGGTAGGCATCATAGGTCTCCTTTGCAATCTTAATAGCATGATCCCTATCTGAGAGCAAGTGCAAATAATCTGACTTTATGGATTCCAATGCCTCTTTGATAGATTGCATCTTGGAAAGAGAGTCTCCATCTTTAACTCCATTTAGTTTCTTTTCAAATTGAAACTTCCGATAGAGTTCTTCAATTAAGTGGTATGTGCTATCAAATCTTGATAACACTTTAACAATCTTCTCTTCTGAAACCAATAAGTTATCCTTCAAATTTTGTAGCTCTTTAGACCCTCGATCGTAATCAGCAAAGAGGTTTTGCTCTTCAAATATCAACTTTTCTGATTTGCTTTCATTGGCAAGATTTTCAAAATCAACTTCTTTACTAACCTCTTCACCGCATAACTCCTGAATAGAAGGCCTGTCAACAACTTCTTCAAGCAAATTAGTATTTCCATCTTTACCTTTCAAGTTCTCGTACTCTTCTTGTGCGTCAATCTGAAAGGCACCCAAACCATTTTCTGACTTTAAAACATTCTTCTCTTCAACATAAGAATTCACGTTCTCATTAGCCTTTGCTGCAACTTCTCCTCCTATGATCACTTCATTGCTTGCAATGCAAACTGAACTTGGAACTTCATCTGGATCAAAAGGAAATGTATCCCACTCCGGTTCATTATCATATCTTGGTGCCATCACGCCCGGATCCCAAATATGAATGGTTTGATTGTATTGATCAACAGGAAAGAGATCATTATGCTCCTCTTGGATTGTTGACTCATTGAATGAGTCACTCCTCATTCCACTCAAACTAAAATCTTCATCAGTAACTTCCTCCAAGAGCTTAGTTTGATGATCAAGCTCAATACCACCTTTGCCACCATCATCATACTGGAAATAAGAGTCATCAAAGCTGGCTGCTTTGATTACTTTATCATTTTTATCTTCAACAAACCCATCATGAATAAGTATGTTGCTGATTTCTTCATTAGCAGCCCAATGAATACCAAAGAGATCTTCTTGGCTACTTGTCAAAAGTTTATCTTGTGAAAACTCTTGAGAGGTTTGAACAACAGCAAGAGGGGAATAATCTTTCACCAAATCCTCAACAAGAAGAGGTATAAACACATCGGAATCACCACCAACATCAACACCATGGTAATGATCATAAGCTGGTTCAAAGACACTGTTAGTATCTTCTTCATCTTGCTCTTCTTCAACGAACTCATCCCACACAACAGTACTTCCATCATCTTCTGTGAACCCATTTGTCTCGAGATCTTCATCAGTTGAATCCTTATTAGGACTCAAGACTGCTGTTATGTTCTTCGTACCCAAACAATCTTCATTTTTTCCCAACTCATGCAAGTCTACAGGTGTATTTTGAGATTCTAACTTAATCTCCTCAATTGCCAAGGTATCTTCGTCAAGCGCACTATCATTTGGAAGCAAAACGTGCACCTTGCTCGTGTCTTCTTCAGCACTAGCTGATTGATTATCCTTTTCAATTTGCTTACATGTAGGCTACAAGCCACAAACAAATACTTTTGCTTCTTCCTTCCTTGATTCTTCAACCATGGCAAGTTCTGCTTCTCTTTTAATTTTTTTCTTAATGTAGTTGACCACGCCTAATTTTCCAGGTTTCACAGCTACCACACAATTCAAATATGTGTCAAAAGACACATCGTTCTTAAACTCATTTGTCATGCTCTGATATTCTGCACGGAATATAGAAGCATCATGTTCACATTCCCTCTTAAACTATTCAACATATCTAATGAAGTCCATTGTGGCAACTCTAATTTTTTTGTTCTCCCAATAGGATGGCAGGAACTTTTGCTCTGATACCACTGAAATATGCCAACCAAATTTTTCTTTGAAATTTCATAACACAAACATCAATCCACCGAGAGATTAGCGTTAGCTTCCAAAAATGATGATTAATTTAAAGAACTCAACGCCAAGAATGTTCACCAAGATCCTTCAAAAGGCGAGGTGATAGCATACGGCGGAGTAAGCAACTAAAACTGAAAATGAAACTCAACTAGAAAGCTAATAGGCGGTGAACCAGCCATGAAAAGTCCGCGCTACCACTTATTCAGTGGAGGGGAATAAACAATACAATGCAAAGTAATTCATCCGCTTAGCGGGCATCCACTCCATGGTGGGAATTCGCCACTTACAAAAGTGGGTGATTGAAAGAAGATACAATATTAGATTTTTCTACATTGGCGGTAAACCATCCAGGGGTTAAAGTGTTTGCAAATAATTCACAAGTAAATGCAGCAAATAAAATGACTGGATTAGTACTACTAAATCACAGCCTTACAATGTAACAAATCTGCAATTTACAAGTGTTACAATAATAGAATCAAAGCAAACATTTGAAGAATGATTATTTTAGTATTTAACCTTCTCAATCACCAAAATGTAAGTCAAAATCTGAATGATTAGCAATCTGATATAAATAAACAGCAGACTAAAATTGATAACCAGCAAACTGTATCACACCCAAAATGCTCAAAACTCTCCAAAGATACCTCCAAATGACCTAAGATGAATTGCAAAAGTATTCTAGGATGTTGGCGCCCAATTTCCAACTCACAAACTGCATCAAAAGCTCATTAAACAATTATGCACAAATTCCAAGGCAACCTTAGCATGGTACGACCTCCAAGAGGGGCAATTTTCACTTTAAAAATCAAAAACTTCAAATTAAAATCTGCAAACTCCTAGGTTGAGTCGCCTCTGGCATATAATCAATATGAGCAATTACCCAAAACCAAAATAAAATCGTATGAAGAGTTGTATATAAAAACCTCATTCAACCATGAAATAACCAACAAACACAAACTGAAAATTATTACCAAATTCTTCAACTTTGAAACTCAATATGTACTTTTGGATGAAGCACACTTTCAATCAACCTTTTAGGGAACCATAGTTTCAGGCCCGAAGAATGTACTAAAAATTGCTAAGCTTCCCCTTAGCCAGGTTCTGAAATCAATTCAGCAGCATAACTTTACAATATTTTTCCAAAGATGAGAGTGAATGAGCAAGGACTCAATAAATAAGCTTTAAATGGCAAATGAAACACTCTGAATTCCAAGAAGTCAAATCACTTCAACTTCCAAAAGGGACACCACTTCAACTATTCACTTTATTTTGAAATAATAAAATATTATTCATCTTCCCTTTTTGGCGTCCATTTCAAAATGCAACAATAAAGCGTTTATTAAATCATTAAATGCTCAACTTGACCCCTTAATGTCCCCTCTTTAAAACAACTTGAAGTAATCAAGCCTAGGCGTGGGGTACAACTTAAAAACATGAAATTGACTAAGTATAAAACTCAGTCCAAGGAGATAACCAAAACCAACGCCAATATTGAAACTGATGGATTGCCAAAAATAGCATGATGACCTGAGCTGAACTGCTGATGATGCCACTGTCAAAATTAGACTTACTAAAAATAGCCAATGCCAAAAATAGTAAGTTCACCTCAAAACCAATAGAAAGCTGAACTGAGGTGGAAGCAAGACTTACTGAAAGTGGAAACCCTAAATTTGCATATCTGAGTAGCCTACGGATTTCCGGAAATAGGCTAAATCCAAATGAAGAGCATAGGGCTAAATTGGGGACATTACAGAAACCCTCAAGTATCCCTGATTTTGGTGAGACATACGAGCTCTCCCTAGTCGAAAGAGTGTGTTTCAGTGGAAGAACTCCAGTTTGTGATACCTGTTGATGTGATTTTCGTGACCGCAGCAACACATAATAAAGTTACCCAATGGATACTCTATCCTCTCTTGAACAAAGTATTCAGTGTGCGAAGATTGCGAGAGAGTTCACGCTTTCAACTCCAAGGTTCCAATAATGCAATAGAATACCCTCAGTTGGCTCGATGCGTTTTTGCTGGTATTTCAAGGGGGACTTACACAATTGTTCAGCAGTCGACAGCAGACAGCGGATTAAGGGCTTTCATGTAATTTGGATGATTTGGCAGGTAAGTGCAAATTTCCTAACGCTAACCAGAAATGAACTGAATTTAAAATGAGTGTAGGGCCTAAGAAGTTTATGTTCTATCTAAAGACGGGATGTGGAATCAATCTCGACAGACTTCGACCAGACTCTGCTCCGCCTCATGTTGGACAACTTACACAAAGTTGGTGCAATCTTCAAAGGAGTAACAAGAGGTTTTCAAATTATAACTCAACATGTAAGTACCGTTAGAACGATGCATACAAACACCTGAATCACAATCAAAGTTAAGTTTGTAATGTTTTCCAGTTGACCACACAAGGCAAACTTGCCATCAGCAAGCCGCTAGTGGTATGGATAAAAATGAAGTTGTCTCGATTGACACCACAAATCCACAGCTAACATCTACTTGCATGAAATGAAAATTACACTACTTTAAGCTACTTTATGCTACTTGAAGTAGAAGGGATGAAGAAACCTTGCTAACTATCCATAACAAAGACGAATTTCACCATCAATGAAAGATGTTTTATTATGAAAGTCTTATACAACAATCTCTTACAAAAGCTTTATAAGGAAAAATTTCCTTCTCCTTCAAACTACGCTATGCTAAGATATTACAACTAAAGTGTCTCTACTCTACTCTCTAGTCTGATCTCTAAGCTCTACTATCTACTAAAAAAACAAATGAGGGGGGATGCCCCTTTATATAGCTGGCGAAGTCCAATGGACGACTCAGATTACAATCGGCTGGATGGCCCAGATTGTGCCACCTCAGCCCTAAACAAGATTCACCCTAAAAACCGCCACCAAGAGGAGTGGGGTAATAAATGAGCCATTAATGTCCATCATCTTCTAGAAGATTCCCGTTTGTAAACGCGTTCACACTGTTCTTCTTTCTGGACCAGTATGGCAGGCAAATTCTCGATCTAAAACTTCAAGGCTGTAACTTTTTTCTCCTGCTCGACGATGATTTTCCTCCTTGATGTTCTTCAACTTCGAAGTAGTTGCTTGGGTTTCCATTTTTTTTTTACCTTGAACTTTGAAGACATTTCTTGTCTTGAACTTAAACATTTCTTCTCTGCCACTTGAGTAGGGCACATACTAGGCCTCAACACTTAGCCATTTCTTGCAACTTTTCTTTTTTCATGCGAAACTCATAACTTTATCCCCCTTCGAAGGTTGTAATATCATCGTACTTCATCACTTCAAGTCATCATGCTCTGGCCTCCACGTTCATCTTGCAAAACAAGCAAGGAGAAGAGCATCAGAACATTCCACAATATAAATTCCTTACTTACCTGATTTTCATGCTTTAACTTCCACGGTTTGAGTGATCTTCGGATCTGATAGGGTTCACCGTTCTTCTCTAGCCAACTTTTCTTTCTTCATGATTTCTCAACATCTGTAGGCTGGGGCATATAACACCTGTGCATCATATTTCAATGCCTTAGACAAATTTCTTCTTCCTCAAGGGTGCATCATCTTTTGAAAGTGTTAGCTTCAACTGCATCTTCTTCACTTTTCCGGCTGAGGCATTCACTCTGACATTTCATCCAACTTTGGCCTGAGCAAAATGTTTTCATCAAGAATTTGATCAAAAATTATCTAGGTATCCAACTTCAAATTCATCTGCCAAGGCATTTTTATGTCCACAACACATTTTATTCCTTGCCTTAGAAATTTTCTTAAATTTCTCTTAGGAAATTCATCAATCCTGTGCCTATCAAAAATATTCACCCTGAAGGCTTTGGAAAAGTGTGGAAGACTTTAAAATTCATTCCTCATCGTAGACGTCCAATACCTAGAAGAAAATTCCCTTCAGAAAGCGTCGAATTCATGTGTCTCCAAACGAAGGGGTACATTTAATTTTTTGAAATTTTAACCTTAGAAAAATATTTTGCCAACAATTTTATTCTCATTCTTTATCTCTGGAATTATTTTCTTGCTTGGCCTTGAAAACCTTATCAACCTCATGAAGCCGACACATTCTGACGTATCCACTGCCAACTCATCCATGCTTGAACAAATTTCATCATCCTCTCAAGTCTGGGCGTATTTCTCTAGAGGTGAAATTTTGATACTTAGAAATTTTTTTTAGCATGTCATCATCAGCTTGGGCGCATTTGAGTTTTTCCCTTGCCATTAGCAAACACTTAGAATAATTTTCTCACCCCTTCTTTGGCTTGGCCGCATTTTCAGGGTCATACTTCCATTTTAGACACTAAGAGAATTTTCCAAGGCTCCTCCAAGTCAAGGGCGCATTTGACTTAGTCCTCTTTAATTTTTTCATCCTTAGAAATTTTTTCACTAACTCACACAAGTTAGGCGCATCTAGAGGGTCCTCCCTTCAATCATGATGCCTTAGATGATTTTTAAGCATCCTTCACAAGGTGGGCGCATTTTGATAGGCCTCCTGCCATTTACCAATACTTAGAAAATTTTTCATGCATCTTGTTCCTTAGGGCGCATTTGCTAGGTAGCACTTCCACTTTCCATACTTAAAAACTTTTCCACTTAATCATTTCTTCCTTGGGCGCATTTTACCTCCTCAGCTTCCATTCCTCCTTACTTAGGCAATTTTCTAAGTCATATCCTTGTTGGGCGCACTTACTTGGTCAAGCTTTCAATTTCGTTGCCTTAGAAACATTTCAAAGCTCCCTCCTCTAGCAAGGTGCATATCATACCTTGAGCTTCCAATTTTGAATACTTAGAAAATTTTATCTTCTCCACTCTAGCTTGAGGGGCATATGGAGGCCTCTACCTTCACTTTGACTCTTAGAAAACTTTAAACACCTTTCCTTTGATGGGCGCATTTACCATGGGGAGCCTCAAGTTTTATACACTTAAACTTTTAAATGATGCTCCTCACCAGTCAAGGGGCAAATGAGGGGCTCTGCTTCAAATTACACATGCCTTAGTAAAATTTTAACCACCCTCTTCCAAAGGCGCATATTCATGGGTGAGCTTTCAATTGGGGGCACATTCTAAAGGCTGAGCTTTCAATTTCTACACCTTAGAGATTTTCAAGGCCTCTTTTCCTTGGGCGCAAATAACCCCTTGTGCTTTCATTTTATTTCCTTAATTTTTTTTTTTAATCACTTCCTTCCTCTCAAGGCGCATTTGGAGGGGTCCTCTTCCAACTTTGCAACACTTAGAAGATTTTCAGCCAACTTCAAGTTCAAGGGCGCATTTGAGGGGTCATGGTTCTAGTTTGAGCACTTAGAAAAAGTTTGTAGCTTCCTCCTTGCTAAGGGCGCATTTAAGCCTCTCCACTTTCAGTTTCAACACTTAGGAACTTTTTATCAACTCTCCTTTACCTTGGGCGCTTTTGAGGTGGGAAACTTCAAATTTCAAAGACTTAGAAATTTCTTAAACCCCCTCCTTCAAGTTTGGGCGCATTTCACCCCTTGAGCTTCAAATTTTCATGACTTAGAATCTTCGAGGCCTCCCATCTCTAGCAAGGCGCATATAAGGCCTTGTGCTTCAAATTTTGAGTACTTAGAAAATTTCTTGGAGCCTCTCATGAGTCAAGGCGCATTCAAGGGGTGGGACTTCAAATTTCACAACACTTAAACTTTTCCAATCACATCCTTCCTCTCTAGGCGCAAACTCATGGGTAAGCTTTCGATTTTAAAATACTTAGAAGAATTCTCATCCATCTTCAACTTCTTAAGGTGAATTTTGATGCTGGACTTGAAAATTTATCAAACTTGGTGGATTTCATGTCTTTTGCCAAATTTGGAGTGATTTGCTCATGCTAACCCTACCTTGCCCTAACTTTCTATTTTTAGAAAGTTCTCCAGATTTCGCATTTCAAGCTGATTTCGGGCTCTGGAAGGCTTGATTTTTGTTTTGCCCTGATCTTCGTGACATGACTAAGCTGTTGACGCCTGATGCCTGCATGCCCTTGCTATTTTTAGTAACCTACTAAAAATAGTAATTGTTCAGAATGTGCTCAAACTTTGCGTGCTAATTGCTTGAAGAATGTCGATCGTGGCTGGATGCTGCTTCTGCATGACTATCGTGTTTCGCCCTTGAATTTAGGAAACCCTAATTCCTCTGTACCAGCCTGCTAAAAATAGTAAGTGTTTCCTTTTTGAACCTCTGCAACTTCGTTCAGCTTGAAATTCGCGCCATGGGGTCTTCATGACTTGTTTGATCTGTTCATACTGGTGTCCTGTGTTGACCTGCTATTTTTGGCATGTTTTTGGAGGTGGTTTACTATTTATAGTAACTGCTCAGTTTTGTGACCTCCACAGCTCCGTTTGACTTGAAATTCGAATGTCGTGATCCTCATCAGGTGACCTGCCCGTTCACACTGGCGCCTGCTGTTGGTTTACTATTTTTAGCCTGTTTCTGGAACACCTTACTATAAATAGTAAGTGCTTCGTTTGTCTTCAAATTTTACCAGCGGACTCCTTGGAAGATGCTGATCATGATGGGATACATCAGTTTTTCACTTTTCCCGAGTTTTACCCCTCATTTTAGGCGCCAAAGCTTGAAACCCTAATTCATCTTGCATGTGCCTCGAATGAGCTCCATTCAACTCCGTTTCTGTTGCATGCCACTGTGTGTTTCTGAAGTGTTGGGCAGCTGCCGGAGTGGTACTGCTAAAAATAGTAAGTGGCTGAAAAAGTGATCAACCAGCCGTTGGATGAATTTGCATGTTACACTACTCGAGGGATCTTGAAAAACCTAGAAAAATCATCAACATGCAAGCACTGGCTAAAAATAGTAAGTTCCCGAAAAGTGACCGGTTCCGCTTGCATGTTACCTCGTTGCGAAGCTCTCGGAAAACCCAAAAAGATTATGTTGACATGCGTTGGAAACTTCAACATGCAAACCCTAAAAAATAGTCTCTGAAGCCTGAAAACTGAAAGTCATCGTCTCATTTTGCATGTTACATCATTGTGATGGTCTCGAAAAACCCACAAAGAAACCTTAGACATGCATCTGAAAATTCAACATGCAAACCCTAAAAATGGACCTCGAAGGCAGGACTGCTAAAAATAGCAAGTTGTCCGTTTCTGCTCAAATTTTGCCAGTGATGAGTTCAAAGTGCTCAGAATGTAGTACAGTTGTCAAAACGTGAAAATCTTGAGAAAACAAACCCCAAATTGACACTTACTAAAAATAGAAAATTGGCAGAATTTAGTGAAAATTCAGAGGGAGCCTGTTGGAAGCATACTGACTGCAACGTGAAGCTCAGATTCCAACTTATTCACTCCATTTGACTTTAAATTTACCAGAAAACTCAAAACCCTAATTCTATAGACTTAGCCAAAATTTCACGTTTAAGCCCATAGACAGGCACATCCCCGGAAAGGCAGACAACAGAAGAGAGAGAGAGAGAGAGAGAGAGAGAGAGAGAGAGAGAGAGACAAAACCAAAGCCAAAAAACGAGGAATGGAGCAAAAATTAGGGGGGTCCCCATTTTGAATGGGGTGATGTGTGAAAAGGTCACAACAATACCCTAGCACATTATTATTTTTGGGCTGCAAGTATTCATCAGGTTTGGAGGCCAAATTTGAGGAGGATCTCAGTGCTAACGACTCAGATCTGGAAACTTCTACAACTGCAAATCGTCAATTTCTGAGTATTTGGTGGACAACTAGGGTTTGTAAATAATTCTGAACCAATCTGAGGTATTTTGAGTGTTAAAAATCTGCATATTTATCTTGGTTTTGACTTGGAAATTTTAAGAGGAATTATTGTAATGTTTTTCTTGAATTTTTGGGTTGTTTAGTGGATTTTTTGCAACTTTTACATGTTCAGAAATTCCTTAAAAATCATAAAAAAACAGAAAAATATTTTGAGCTCATATTTGAGTTTGTTGAAGGATTTTCTACTTGCAAATAAAATTTCTAAATTTTTTATTGCATATTTTTGGAGATATCATTGTTTTTCTATTATCCCTATTTGGGGATATTACATAGTGATTTATAAGTTTTGAAGAACCAATTATTGGTCATTGAAGAAAAGGTTGTACAACTTTAACACATTTTGATAGCACACACCATTTCATTGAAGACCTCTTTTGGAAGGATCAAGTTGAAGAGAGACAAAAGGGTTTTATGGTTGGAGCTACTTTATCAAATCTGCAAACTGTCAAATATGCCTTAGAAATAATGAAATCAAATTACTTGCATTCGCTTTTAGACAGAGACCAAGCCATCAAGTTTGCAAAAGAGACGTATAGAGCATTCACATAAAACGAGAAAGAAGTTGATGAGCTTAATCTTGAGTTAAGTTTAGCTCACTATTCACTCTACCAAGCAAAAAATCAGTCACTTGTTGCAGCCACATCGAAGGAACAAGAATGTGATACAAGGACTGTGGAGGTCAAACAAATAATTGAAGGAATTAATGAGCTCCAAAAGGATTGTGATTTGGAGCCAAGCTACCTTGGGAGACATGAAGAAGGATAAGGGAGTGGTGAAGGATTACTCCATGAATTTAGCAGCCCCAGTATCATGGAGATTTAGCATGATGATAGCACTTGGGAAAAACATCAAGAGTGGAATTTGGTTGGGCGTGATAAATTTTTTTTGCATGATGATACATCTATTTTGGATGCAAAATTATCTTTTAATAATATGATTTGTGAGGAACCTCTTGATTCAAGAAACACATGCAATGAGAATGGTAGGATATGAGATCTAGATGATTGTTCAAGATACCCAATGGAGCAAGTAGGTGAATTTCACATTGGTGGCATTGTGAGGTATTCTCATCATTTTGTTTTCAGCTCACATGCAAATGATTTGGCTATGTTTTTGATGACACATAAGAGTGGGAGAGATAAGAGTTTACATAGAACACTTTAGTATGAGATGCTCCCTTCTATAGAAGAAGAATTCAAATTTTGCAGGTCTCTCAATTTTTTTTCTATAGGATGGTTATTATGATGGGCTATAGGAAAAGGAAATAGAGATTTGGCACAATGGTATTCCATCTGTAATCAGAGTGGCATAGCAAAATCCATTTGGTATTGGGAATGACAAGCTCCCAATTTGGCCTTGGGATTCAGGAATTTACATGATTGATAGATTGCTTCACAATATAACATAGAACGACAACATTGGTAGGTTCAGTTGTATCAGGTTGGTGCAATGGAGATATGATGGAGCATTCTTCATGTTCATTTGGGATCTTGGTACTAGCATATAAGTTTAGATTGCTTGAGGACAAGAAATCTTTGGGAAGGGATGACTATAATGTCCCCATTTTCGACCCAAGTATTCAAAAGAGAAATAATTTAATTAATTAAATTAAGTTGTCTAAATTAATGTTTTTCAGGCAACTTGTATTTAATAATGTTTATAAGTTGAATATTTTATTTTAATAAAGTGACTTTACCTAGGGCCAAAATAAAATAAAATATTATAGTCACTTTTTGAGCAAAAAGAATTAATATTTAAAAAGTGATTTTTGTTGAAGCTTTTGTCATTGATGTCAAAATTGTTTCAGATTGGTGGAGGATGACTCAAAGTAATACTGTGATCTGTTGCTGCTGATTATTTATCAGATTTCAATTTGACCTACTTGAGCTGCTTACTGCCTGTTCACCTGCTTAAGCTACTTGTTTGCTTGTCATGACAACAAATGTGTTGTTTGATTGCCAAGTCAGAATTAATGAAATTGTTTGAACAAATCTGTCAATGTGGCATTTAAAAGAATTGGTTTCGAATCATTTTGACAACGCTTGGACTTTTCAAAGGACGTGTCGTGAGTTTGTAATGTCTATTTTGTGCAGCGGCTTTAGGCTATTTATGTCAATTTCTTTATAACTTTATGCCGTGCTGGTGGTTGGTTATGAAATCGTATTTACTATATTCAAGCTGGTATCACCTTGGCTTATTTTGTAGTGGTGGCTACATGATTTCTGATGACTCCATTATGTGTAGCGTTTTATTCGTGTGGAGTCAAATATCTCTGGGGTTGGATTTCTTATTTCTGACGGAGAATATTAGAGTATTTATCGATTCATAATCAGTGTGGTGCAATTTATTTGCATCGAGTATAATGGTCTTCATTGCGACGACTTTTTGTAGGCGGTCTTCCTTTATTCTCCTATCGTCAGTTACATGTTCTACAAGCTTTAGATATCGTGACTTCATTACGGTGCCGACTTCATTTAAATTTTGTTGGCTTGTGTTTCTGGGTGGATAAGAAATTAAAATCACATATCTTGAACATTAAAAAGCGTTAAAAATTCAATTTAGAGTATGGTAAATAAAAAAATTTCCCTATCGTGGCCTTCAATATTTGCATCAATATGCTTAAGGAATTAATGGTGACGACTTATTTTAAGAGGACATGCTTTCTGTATTTACTTATTTGAGACGGCTTCAAAACATTACAATGGAAGTATTCCTATAGATTAAGTATGGTGTAAATTTTGAGCTATCCTGTCAGAAGACGAATTTGGAGTGTATTGAAAGGCTTTGTGGCGTCGGTTTCAAAAGATATTGTTTGCAGTGACTATGTAATGTCCCCAATTTAGCCCTACACTCTTCGTTTGGATTTAGCCTATTTCCGGAAACTTGTAGGCTAAAGCTGAAATGAAAATTAGGGTTTCCACTTTCAGAGGAGGTTTTGAAGTCTTGCATGCGAGAGTTTCTAACGCATGTCTAGTGAAGCTTTCTGGGTTTTTGGAGAGCTTCGCAATGAGGTAACATGCATGACAGGATATTGACTTAAATTCTCGGCTGCTTTTTGGAGGCTTGCATGTTGGAGTTTTCCAGTTTGGTTTCTGGATTCCTTTTGGGTTTTCAGAGAGCTTTGCGATGGTGTGACATGCAACTGAATCAGATGACTTTTCCGGACTTACTATTTTTAGTAAGTTGCGACGGCTACTCAAAATGTGGAGAAAATGAGTTTGGAACAACTTACTATTATTAGCAGTATGCTATTTTTAGTAAGTACTATTTCTGGCAGTGCTATTTTTAGTAGTAGTTCAGTAGTTTAGTGCAATGGCTATTTCTGGCAAGTCAGCTTGAGCAGTGGTCTCCAGCATTTGAGGTGATTATTTTGGCAAGTTTGATATTTGATGAAAAATAATGTTTTAAGTGAAAAATATTTGGCTAAGGCATGGAGGACAATTTGGAGAGATAAGTGATTTTTATAATGTTTATTAATTAAACATTTTTGGAGGCCTTATTTGATGAATTAATATTTAAGTGAAATAAGGCAAAAGGGGACGCCTAGCTTGGAGACATTTGAGTTTAATTAAATATTTCACTTAAATCTTTTAGTGAAATATTTGCAAGTTATAGAATATTTCACTTAAGTCTATCTTGGATGCCTTTTGGTGATATATTTGCATTTTATTAAATTATATTTCCACATATGGGTTGGAAATGAAATGCAAATGAAATTTGGAGAAAAGGTGAAAAGTGAATTTCATTTAGGCACCCTAATTGGAGGGAAAAGAAGATTTGAATTTGGAGACAGAAAAGTTATAAATAAGAGACTTGGCCTTCAATTGGATTATCTATTGTTGCTTATTATATTGTTATGCTGTTGAAATGCTTTCAGAGCTTGCTTCGAGGAATGCATACCTCCTAGTTCTTTCTCTTGGTTTCGTGCTTGAAAGATAGCACCTAGCTGAGTTTTCAGAGACTGCTTCTCATCCAGACTAGCAAACAGAGCATCAAGGTTGAAGATTTTAGAGATTTGTCAGTTTTGCATTTGCTGGTTAGGGTTTTGCTGAAATAGAAATCTGCTCATAAGTCCATGCACGATTTTTTGGTGGTTCTGGGTATTGGCCCTATGCTTTAGTCTACCTTGGGCGCCCCTCCTTGCAAGTTTTCAGAATTTTTTGGAGGTGTCTCGGATTTTATCTTGCTAGTAGAACATTTCTGGAGGTCGTACCTTCTTTGAGGTTGCATTGGAAAGCGTGCATAAATAAATCACTGCTATTTGGAGGAGTTTCTTGGCTTGGTCTTGGTCGCTCAACTCCTAGCTCTCATTTGCATTCAATTCCACATCATTCGGAGGTGTTTTGACGAAGTTATGAGCATTTTGGTGATTCTAGGGCTTGCTGGTATGAATTTTCTGATTGCTGCAATTTTATATCAGACCTGATATTTTAGTCCCTTTTGCTATATTTCATATGTTGGATAGCTTGTACTTGTTTGGAGTTCATTTCCTAACATTTTGGAGATCATTGGTTATCTATATCTCATTGTATTTGCAGATTGTTCATCATATTGTAACGCTGAATCAGTAGTACTGATCAGCTCTTTTACTTTCTGCACTTTACATTTTGTATCCCCACTTTAGTGGAAGAGGATGGCTATGCCGCCTAGTTTACTTTCAGTTTAATCACTTTCATTCCCACGTTGTGGATGAGACTGGCCCTTGTTCAGTCTACATTGTATTTGCTTTCTGTTTCTCCGCCATATGATAGCACCTTTCCCACTTCGGGTTAGGAATGCACATGCTTGGCGTTGAGATTATTTTACTTGCATAGCATCATTGTTAATAGAATCTCCGCCATATGGTAGCTTCTTACCCAACTTGGGTCAGAAAGCACATTCTTGGTGTTGAGGCTCTTTCCTTCAGTTGCTGGTTTTGATTTGAGCTAACCCTAACGGGTACTTTGGTGCTGTTGTGATCATCTCAAAGTTTGAAAAAATTGGTTCGGTTCATTACAGTGGTATCAGAGCCATGCATCCTGCCATCCTGTGCCCATCAAGGTTCAGTTGACAGTTGAATGACAGAGAAATCAGTTTCTACACCAGAGGCCAGAACAGAGTTCAGTTTAGCTTTTAGAAGTTTCAAAGATGTTGCGTTTTCTAGGGTCCAGGATCGTGAGAAGTCAGATTCAACTATGGTATCTGAGGAAGAAAAGGTTAGTGATGTCGTAAGGGATTTCATTGAATATGCCAAACAGTATAAAAGACAATGTGAACATGAGGCTGCCAAACTCCGTGAGCAATATCAAAACATGCCAGATGATTATAGGTACAATGTTTCATTTGATTCCCATTTGAATTGTGTGGCGTTACTGAAGCCCGAAAAGTCGGAGATGGTGGACCACATTAGGAAAATGATAAAAAGGGAAGCAGAACAAGCTTTGGTTGAAGAATCAAAGAAGGAAGAAGATGAAGTGCCTATTTGTGAATTGCAGCCCACAAATATGCAAGTTGAAGAGAAAAATCAGTCATCTAGCATTGAAGATGGCACAAGCAAGGTGCACATATCACATCAAAATGAACGTGAGCTTGATGAAGATACCTTGGCAAGTGAAGAGTTAAGGGTAGAGCCTCATAATAATATGCCCTGCCTTGCATGTGATAGCAAAAGGGAAGAAGAGCAAGTTGAAGAAATACTATTGGTGTCTTTGAATCAGCTTATGACGTTACCAAAGTGATGATGTTGGTAATGATTTACCCGATGTGTTTGTACCTCCTCATTGAAGATTTGTTGAGCCTTTTCACATCGCCCCATTCAAGATGGGGACCCCTAAATTTTGC
>VDFB02078346.1:0-17534 GCA_007258455.2 Sequoia sempervirens
CTTCGGCGTAATTAGTCCCACATTCATAGTCACGACTGTCATTATCTTATCAATGTTTATACACGTCAAGCTTGGCAAGTTGCAACAACATAAGCTTTCTTGAACCTAGTCGACAACTCTTCTTTATTATAATTACTTTCCCTCTCAAGATAGTGGTATTAGGTGAGGATGATTTGATGTGGTGGTACAGAGTTGGGCAATAGTTATGGGTAAGGACAATGGTACAAGACATGTTTAAATCCCCAAACATGAAGGGGATTTATAGTGGAAAAAGGTTGGAGAGAAGAGTATAGTTAGTGGCTAGAGTATAGGGAGGATGAATATTGAAGATTGAATTGTCATTAATGCAAGGAAGAGCACTTGAAGAATAATTTTCAAAAATAGTTATAGAAGATGAAATGTTTAGACTAGTTTCAAGGAGTCTATTGGGGTATGGTCATAGTTGGTGAACTTTGTCATAGATGTCTCTAAATGATGACAATTGTGTGATCTTTAGCATTGAGTTAGTTGATAACTTGAGTGTTTTAGAGTAGGAAATTGGTGTAGCTTTAGGTATTGGGAGAGATAGACATAGATTAGAGTGAAGAGGAGCATGTTGGTGATGGTAGGGGGTCAATGATTTGGTAGAGAAGAGAGTAATTATAGGGATAGATAAAAAAGAGACATCAATGATTAATAAAGGATAAGGAATTGGAGGAGAGGTCGGGTACTTTAAGGTACTTTAACTGCACAATGAGGGAAGCTCATCATGGAAAGGTTGTGAAAGAGAAATGGTATTGGGCTAAAGCACTAAGGGGTAGCTAAGAGAGGAAGGGGTCTAGTGAGAATGGATTGGGGTGTTTTGATAGATGATAAGATGGAGAGAAAATAGTTTTAATAGTTTGGAAGAAGTAATATTAGATAAAGATGCTTGATTTGAAAGAGAGTTGGGTTGGTGAGAGAAAGATATGTGTAGAGTTGCAAATAAGTGGGGAGGAGAGAAGAGAGAATGTTGGACAAGTATAAAAAATGA
This sequence comes from Sequoia sempervirens, assembly GCA_007258455.2. NCBI lineage: Eukaryota > Viridiplantae > Streptophyta > Pinopsida > Cupressales > Cupressaceae > Sequoia > Sequoia sempervirens. The sequence goes on from VDFB02078346.1 coordinate 1,013, forward strand.
TGTTTTTTTGTTAACTAGGAAAAAACTTATTCTTCTTCCTTCTCTCACATTCAACTTCTACACCCATGGTTCTTATGTGAGAAGAAGTGTTAAGAAGGATCCATAGGTCAAGATGCAAGAGGATGATAATTCTAGGTGAAGAGAAAGTAATCTAAATAAGATTTGGTTGATAGATGCTCTTGTAGGTTTAATGAAAAATCTGAGAGAGATCAACATTATATTCAGTCTTTGTGGTTGTATAGAAGGTGGTAGATCTTGACGAGGGTTAAATCACAATACTGAGTCCTAGTTTTGGGATACAAAATTTTTTAGAGTGAGGGGGTCATATTTAACAGAACAAAATCTTGGTTCAAAGATATTTCTTGAATGAAGGTCCTTCAATCGAAGGTCTTCATGAAAATATCTTCTATTGAAGGACTTTCAACAATTTAAAAAACCAATAAAATAATGCCTTCGATCGAACATATTATTTTATTGTTTTTTTAAAAATTATATGAACCAACACATTTTTGGAAATACCAAATCTACTAATTTCTTCGAAAGCTTAATTTTGAGCTTCTCAAGCTATTTGGCCTTTGTTTATTTTTAAATAGACCTTGTCCTTGCAATCACCCCTCATTCCATACTTGTCAATTTTTAATAGAAATTGAGAAGGTGGTACATTCTCTACTAGAGGACATTGTAGAAGAAATCAAGCAAAGATTATGTTGACACTCTAAGACATGCCAAAACTCCCAAGTGCAACACCCCCTTGGAAATCTAAGCTTTGATCATTTAAGAGCTTTATGAGCAACAACAATCTCATCATTATCAAGGAAAACAAAGGTAATTCCATAGTTATTTTGAATGAATATAACTATCTCTACAAGATGAGATGTCTTCTATCTAATAGTAGTAGCTAAAAAATCTTAGATTTCAACCCCATGTCCAATTTTTTTAGTAAAGTTAATTTATATTTCCCTTTCATCCAAGTTAATGATGCTATTAAAAAGTAGCTGACCCCCTCCAAAGAGACGGCCCCAATACTTATGGTATCCCATAAATCAACAAGGTGAACATCCCATTAGACACATAATTTGGTCAATATAAGCTCCAACCTACATACTTCCTATTAGTCTTGCTAATTTGATCCCCCCCCTCAAATGTAAATCTAGTTCCTACATAAAAAATTCTACCCATTTTATAAAATTCATCAAGTATAAAATACTAGATGAAAGTGAGATCTTACTCAAATGAATGTTATTTCTCTTTTCACCAAAGTTCCTATCCTTGACTTTGTTTATATAATTAGGTAAGATAACAGTAATAAAGTTGGCGCCTTGGTAGAGTTGTGTCTTAGATCAACTTTTTTCACCTTCCAAGGGATATTTCATGAAAAATTAGATGGAATTTTTATTGGATCCCCTTTGTCCCCTTTCATGGGAAGCCTTTACATGCACCACTTTGAAAATATTTTCCTCCACTCCTTTCTCCTCAAACCAAAGTGGTGGAAAGACTAATTTGATGCTAACATTATTTGTTGGCCCAATGGCTAACAAAACCTTGAATAATTTCATGTACACCTAAACAACATTGTCCATTGCATCTCCTTTACCAAAGAGATAAAAATTGATAGAAAACTACCTTTCCTACATATGCTTCTCATCAAAAAATAGATGGCTCCTTAGCCCATTGTATCTTTTGAGATGTCACCCACATTACCTTTACCTTTAAACTCCTCTTCCTATCACCACCCCACCTAAAAAATTGGCATCCTACAAACTATAGCTTCTATGCATTTAAGATCTGTGATGAGGAAAAAATTGGTCAAGATATTGTCTACCAAGTACTCAAGTCTTCAAATTGAATGGATATAATTGAAACCACATCTTACAAGCATTCAAGCAAACAAAATATCACTACATTCTAAAACCTAAGTATTTTTTTCCCTTCTATCATCTTGGTTTCCTCCCTCACCTTCATTGAAGACCTATCCACAAAATTCTAAGATATTTCCTTAAAGGGGCCTCTATTATACCTTCAAGCCCATTTACACTCTAAAAATTGTATCCTATTCATTAAAGACCCTAGAGACCTCCTCCACTCAAGGGTCTACAAAGTGGCATGTACATTTGACAACCCTATATTTGGAAGATAATATACTCTATAAGAACTAGAATCAAATCATCATAAGTCATGAATGTATCTTAAAATCTATCCTTACTAAGCACTCCTTTAAGAACAAACACCACAACCCCTAGAATACCTCTAGTATTGCCAAGGATATCTCTTTGACAAAAAAAGATCCTTGTAAAGACTTTTGAACTATCATAAGCATGGTATAGTAAGCATACAATACGCGCGCGCGCGCTAACAAGTTGGTCGCTCATCAATGAGAATTTGGATGCGTGGCTGACGTTATATCTCAGTCATCCTCTCCATGATTAATACCGATCTCTTTCACCTAGTGAAGTATAATAAATAATTAAAGAATATGCACCTAATCTTTCATCCTTGACAACCTTCATTTATTAACATTGATGCCCTTTAAACTTTACTCCTAAAAATAAATATTCTCGCTTTGACATCAATGAAAACATATTTTCAGAATCCCACGTGGATTGATGGAAAACAAAAAAATGTTGGGCCACCAAGAGCACTAAAAAATAAGAACTATTGGGTCACCATGCCAGTCTCTAGACTGATTTATTTTCTATAGAATTCTCTTCATTCTCTCCCCTTGAGAACATTATCCTTTTTGAGTAACTTGATTTAGCATCTCCTCAATTCACAATTTTGAGCTCACTTTCTCCTCCTTTGACATGAATGACAAAGGGTCAATACCTTCTCCCCTGTGAGAAGGTACTTCTATTCCTTCTCCTCCTTTATTCATTTTTGGTATAGTGTACAATCCAAAAACCTATTTCTTGGATATACTTCCCTTGAGTCCAAGCTTCACTACCTCTAAGAATACTCCACAAGACCATCTATCCTTTTGTAGAAGGGAGAAAAGAACCCCCCTAACCAAGTGCTTCCTCTTAAGTCAAGAGGAGGGAGCAACAACTCCCAAATTTTGTTGGGGAAACTCAAATGTCTCCTTAGGAAGTGTATCAGCAAATATATCTGCTACTTACTCCTTTGTGTCAACATACTCCAACTTCACCTCTTTCTCCGTAGCATCCTCTTCAATATTTTTTGTAACATCTATAATCTTTACTTCTTAAAGAATAACCAAGAAAAATTCCTTCATCAAATTTGGAATCAAACTTAACTAAGTTTTCTTCATCTCATTTGATGTAGCACTTGCTCCCAAATATTCTGAGGTTTCTTACTGATGTCAATCTTCCTCTCCATAGCTCATATGGTGTCTTCTCAGTCTTGCACCTAATATGAACTCTATTTTGAATGTACACAATAGTTTGTGTAGATTCTCTCTAGTACATATTTGGTAAATTTTCTTGATATAGCATTATTTTTTCCATCTCTTGTATAGTACAATTCATTCTTTTTGCAACTCTATTTTGCTTCAAGGAGTTCTAGGGGCAGAGAATCGCCACTGGATTCCATTCTCTTCACAAAATCTATCATACTTCTCATAAGTGAACTCCACCTCTATCAGATCTCAAAACCTTAATTGTTCTTTCAGTTTCATTCTCCACCATTGCCTTAAATTCTTTAAACTTATCAAAATCTTCTAAATTCCTTTTTAAGAATGTAATTCAATCCACCCTAGTATAATCATCAATGAGCATCATGAAATACCTATCACCTTGTATACTTTTGTTCCTCATAGGTCCACACAAATCTATATGAACTAAATCCAATGGATTTGATGTTGCATACTTCTTTGTAGGATACTTGCTTCTTGTCTTCTTTCCCTCATGACATGGCTTGTAGTTGGTTGATTGAGACTTTTTTAATCTTTGGGATGTCCTAGACCGGTCCTCTTGAGATAATATTTACCATGTCATCAAAAAATTTATTGTCCTCACCTTTTGTGCCAAAGCCACCTTGACTCTATTTATATAATTAGGTAAGATATCAACAATAAAGTTGGCATCTTGGTAGAGTTGTGCCTTAAATCCACTTTTTGTCACCTTCTAATGGATATTTCATGAAAATTTGGATGGGGTTGTTATGGGATCCCATTTTTACCCTTTCATGGGAAACCTTTACATGGAACACTTTAAAAATATTTCCCTCCACTCCTTTCTCCTCAAACCAAAGTGGTGGAAACACTAATTTGATGCTACCAGTATTTGTTGGCCCCATGACTAAGAGAGCCCTAAATAATTTCATGTGCACCTAAACAACATTGTCCAATATTTCTCCGTTACCAAAGAGATAGAAATTGATAGAAAACTACCTTTCCTACATATGTTTCTCATCAAAAAATAGATGGCTCTTTAGCCCATTATATCTTTTGAAATGTCACCCACATTGACCTTTACCCTTGAACTCCTCTTCCTATCACCACCCACCTAAAATTTTTGGCATCCTACAAACTAGAGCTTCCAGTGCATTTTAGATCTATGATGAGGAAAAAATTGATCAATATGTTGTCTACCGAGTACTCAAGTCTTGAAATCGAATGGGTATAAAGGAAATCATATCTAAAGAGCATTCAAGAAATTAAAATATCACTACATTCTAAAACCTAAGTATGTACATTTCTAAGATCTTAGTGTCCTCCCTCATTGAATACCTATCCAACAAAATTTCTAAGATCTTTCCTAAAAAGGGATTGTTTTATACCTTCAAGCCCATTTACATTCTAAAAATTATATCCTCTCCATTAAAGACCCTAGAGACCTCATTCTCCACTCAAGGGTCTACAAAGTGGCATGTAAATTTGACACCCCTATATTAGGGAGATAATATACTCTATAAGCACTAGAATCAAAGAGAATTATGTTTACATACACATGGATGTGTCTTAAAATATACCCTTACTAAGCACTCCTTTAAGACCAAATACCACATCCCCCTAGAAGACACCCAAATCCTATCCAATATAACTATTCCATGTGAATATCAAAGAGGCCAAATAAACTAGTATTCATCCCTCCAACCAAAATTGTGATGGATTTTGGAATGAGTTTCACCTGGAAACCCATATAAACTCAGCTCAGAAAATATTTTCTCTCCCCCCTTCTTAATCATCTCCCTCCTCCCATCCCATTATTGTCTCTTGTTGCCCACCTTGTCTCCTTATCTCTCATTTTAACCTAGGTCCTTCTCTCTTCTAACTATTTGTCTCATCCCTTGTAACCTTCAAGTGAGCATCACATCCTCTTATGTTTGAATTTGGATTTCATGCCCTTTGTGGTTGTTTGCACTGATATCCTTATCCAACCCCCTTATATCAATTCTTGCTTTACTTACTATATGCTTATTGTTGTCAAGTTTCTTAATGGACCTTGCCTAATCTCTCTTCCCTTTCCTTTCATATTTTAGTTTCCATATCCTTGTATTCACTCTAATCATCTCCACTTTCTTGTTATTCATTTCTCTCTATCTTGTTTCCTTGTTTATTTATTCATTTTTTTAGTAAGTTTCCTAACCTCTTTCTCACCCCTTTATTTTTATCATATTATTTTGTTTCCATTATTCCTCCTCTATTATTTTTTTGGTCATTTTATTTTCTATATATCTTTTTATATACCTATTATTTATGTTTATATATAGATCTAGATAGGCATCTTCTTGCATACGTACAATTTCAATTTTTTTATATTCTTGTTTTGGTTTCTCTCAATCTCTTATTCCTTTCATAGTTCTATGACCTTATTATGTTATTGTTCTTATTTTTCTTAATTTTATTTTTACATTATGTATATATTTTTTAATATACTCTCTAGTTTATATTTATGCATATTCTAATGTCCATGCCTACTAAGTATTTAAAGTGTATGCTTGGTTATATCAACTATTACATATGTATAGACATGCACATGCATAAACACAAGCATTTATACTCTTTAATGTATACTCATATATAAATGCTCTTATATTGTACCATTTATAATTTTGATACATTTATATAGTTTATCTCTATTAATTTCTCTTTTATCATATTTTGAGCTTGCTAATTTTCTTGTTGGTAATTTCATTCTAATTTATGTATATATATGCATTTATATCTTTTTCATTCATACATACATACATACATACACACATACTTGTACACACCCACACATGTTTCTTATGTTATTCAATTTCTTTTGCATTTAAATATTTTAGCATATTTAGATTCCTTTACCTTCACTTCTGTGTATATTTTTCATTCTTTTTCATCCTTTAGGTTTATATATTCCCTATATCCTCTTACTCATACTTACCTATTTTAGGATTAAGGCGCCATCTACCTTGTAAATCCTATATCATGGTTTCAACATCCTTTGAAAGTGTCCCTAGGAACTTAGTGTGCATTGGGAAAATACTTTTGAAATTATTCTCACCATTGTTTTTAATACATTCATAAGGGGTGATGGGTTCCACTAGCAACAATAATGGTGACTTATGAACATGAATATTTAATATTATTTTCCCCACATGTGAACACCTAGAATGGGATGGTTAGGAAAGACAAGTGAAGTGGATAAATGAGGTATTGTTGGGATTCTCTAAGTGGGCACTATGAAAGAGGAAACGAGTGTCTCTTGGTGTTCCATATTTTGTGTCACTTAAAGTAATGTTTCATTCCCAAGTTTGGGCACCCAAGTTGGAGGGAAATTATTTGAGCCAAAACTATATCCTTTTATATAAGGATGCAATCCAAGGGTTGGAAAATTTGGAATGAAGAGTCATATTTGGGCTGACCATGTTTGGTGATTAAGACCTCTTCACAAGTCTATAAAATCAGCTCCTTGGATGTAGAAAATAGGTGGAACAATTAAATGTAGAGTTACCTTATAGGGACAAGGACAAGTTGGAGCATAAAGAGGTTGTTCATAGGTAAACAAGTGCTAGGTCATGTTGGAAGCAAAGTGGAGAAAGAAAGTGAATGTATTGTAATCTCATGTATTTGAAGATAATGCATACTTGGTGTCTCTTCTTGGTGGATTTTTTTCTTGCAAGGGTTTCTCCACGTAAATATTGTGATAAGTGGTGTCCTTTATGCTTTTGTTTTGTGCTTTTTTGCTACTATCTTATGGTGATGTTATACTTTATTTGTTGATGTTATAAGTTTACATAAGGTGGTGTTATTAAGCATGTTATGTTGGTTGATTTTTAGTATCATAATATAGATGGATCTAATCATGGTAATCCCATATTAAGGTCACGTCATTTCAAATTTGCATATATGTTTCAAATTTTCATATTTTAGTTGTCCAAGCCTTGTATCTCATCCATTGATTTCATAACCTAGTTATTTGGATAGAGATTGAAATTTCCCAACACATATTTTCTCAAATTTAATCATTATAATTTTCATTTAGCAATTTATTTTTTACATATCTTTAGTTATGTTCTACCCCCTTTGAGCCCTAAGTTGTTATTTATCTAATTTCTATTCAATTTATTTGGTTTATATTTCTCGCTTATTGATGGTTTATGTTTTTTTGGTACATATTCTTGTTTTTATTTACTATCATATCCCTCATTTACATGAGTATTCTTGCACATTTGGGTTTTTCATATTTTATTGAGGATATTCCATTTCTTCTTTCACTATTGAGTTTAGGTTCAATTTTATATCTTTTTACCAAGTATTTATAGATATTATTTATCAGATTTTGTTTATTTCCTCTCTCGAACTTAATTTATTGTATTTTCTTTAATACACTCCTTATCGCTTATTCTCACTTTCTCCTTTTGATTACATGTTTATATTTTCTCTTATCTTACATAGTTTACATGTTATCATTTCTTTGGATCTATTTCATATTATTTACGTATCCCATATGTTTTGTATCATTCTATTTGATTCTTCTCTCCCTTAACCTCCTTATTTTTTCTACTCCAATCTTTACATTAGATTTAAAATACTTCTCTTTCATATTATATTTCTTATCTAGTGGTATGTTCTTAATTATTTTCCCTCATTTACTTATATGTTCTTTATTTATTCCTAGTATCATCATTTTATTTGTATATGTATTTATATGGATTTTCTAGCTAGCTTATTAATTATTTTATTTTTTATGCCACTCCTCTTCTTAATTTGAATTGATTCTAACTTTCCACTTTCATTCTTAGGTGCATAAATTCATCATTCTTTCTTTCTTTAATATTTAAGGCCTTTTTAGTTAGTCATTAATATATGTATGTATATATAGATGCATCTATATATGTAAGTAAGTAAGTAACTAACTAACTAAGTATGTATGTATGTATGTATGTATGTATGTGTGTGTGTGTAGTGTGTTAAATAGATCGTTTTATTAGAGGTAAAATATGGGTTTTGAAGGGGCCCGAAACCCTTTACAAAAGAAAGCAGCTGAAACTAAAGAAAACAACACTAAGCATAAATCAGTCCATCAACAATGAACCAACAGCAAAATGTCAGCCAAAAAGGAGGACCCCAATTGTCAGCACTACATGTTTTTCAAAATATTAGTCGCTTCCATGTTGCTCACCGTAGCCTTTTGAGCATCATCCAAAATATTAGACATTTCTTTACCAGAAGCCCCAACCTGAGCCTTAGTCTTGTTTCTAGTTCTAGCAACAGGTCCATCTGTATTCACCTCAGTAATCAAAACATTACTCTTCTCCCCACCCTTTTCAAAAACAACCTCCTCCTCAGCCGGCTTGCCAACAACACCAATCTCTTTGAACAATTTCCTTCGGCTTCTTGGCACTAACCACGGAGAAGTAACACCAATAGAATCAAAGTTAACAATAGACTTAGTCACCTCCCACCCCTAATCCACAACCTTAAATCGTTAAAATAGATTATTATTAAGAATATTTTTTTTACTTTTTATTAAAAATTAGAAAAAATAGGTGACTATAATAATTAATATTTTTTTAGTTCTCTATTTATTTTTAATTATACTAGGAAATATAATATGGTTATAAAAATGGTGAGCAAGCTACAACAACCATAGAGGCTAAACAAAAAAACCACAACCCAACCATAAAAACTTTATTCCTCCAAATTGTAGTCAAAATTACCCCTAAATAATAGACATATATAAATTTACACTATCCAAGATATGATGAGAAATTTTCAAAGATTGTTCTTCCAATAGAAATTCCATTAAAACTTGCATCTTGTCATATGACATGATTACAATGTTTCATGATTGCAAGCCATTGAGGAGAAATATTTTTTTCTCAATACCTTTATCAACATTTAATAGAATGCATTCACAAGTATAATGAGGGAAACAATTGCAAGTTAATTTGTTTCAATGGAGAATAATTAAATAAATTAAATTCATAGTTTCTTTTCATAGCTAGATTAGGAGAATTAGTAGCATGAAACTAGTTGGCTAATCATTAGTGTTGGACAAGTCAAAGCTCAAAATTTTCCCTAGATGATTGTTCTAAAATGGCTACAACCACTATAAGAATGAATAATTAACCAATCAAAAATAGATTTAAAAGATTAATACTAAAGAGATGGATCATTAGAGGTGTCATAGATAGCTAATAAAGAAGATTTGTGAGGGAATATGAGGAAAAATATATTTCAATGAACACTTAGTATTTGTAATAAAATCCTTAAATTTTGAAGTTGAGCATAAATATTATGAAGAGTATTAGACAAATCAAAATTGTGGCCTTTGAGGGAGTGGTAATGGGGGATGTAGTTAACCATACAGAGGCTCAAATCAGAACATATTAGTTGTAGCTTGATAGGGATAGGATAATGAGTGTTGAAATACATATAGCATGCAATGGGAATCCAAAAAACAACACTTAAAGTAACAAAAGAACCAAACAATTTAAAAAAAAAAAAAAAAATCATTCGATTACACAAACATTCTTAAGATTCCAAGACAACATTACTTAAACATTTACAAATAATAACATCACATCATAATATTAAAGTCATAAAACATAAGTACATATCATATTCATGAATGATCCAATTTCATAAACTTTATAAAGTCAAGTTACATAACCAGATTACATCAAATGAGATTATAATAAATCTTGTATCAATATAATATCATTACAAAAGTTCTCTCATAGACACCAAGAGAATATACAATAAAGATGAAGAACATTTCACATTTCCAACCTCGTTCATGAGTACGCTCAGCGTCCAACATCACGAACAATGAAGAATCAGGAACCTGTTCCACGAACAATGTTATCCAAGTAGCAACATCTGATAGAGGTCCCAATGGAGGAAATATCACGGTTTCCTCCCAACCGTGTGGAACCCGAAGGTCCACTCCCTTCGTGCTAGGAGATAATGACAGGTCCACAAAACAAGCAAACAAACAACAAAGAATAAACATTACACTACATGGCTAACAAACACATAATGACATGACCACATCAAACCATAGTAATCACAACATATGCTTCCAGAGATGACCACAATACAATAGTTAACTCTACACAAGAGACTACAAACATGCTTCAGGATAGAGTTTCATCACATAGTTGTTCTAGGTTACCCTGGTGAATCTTCCTAGACTATCGGCCCTCATCCAAAGTTACCTTGGAAATCTCTACCGATTCCCAGCCCCTAGAAAAACTCATGTGGAGTCGAATTACCTTTCAGGAAGACAAGGTAAACGACCAAGCCATTCCATGCCTTCTCAACCTACCCTTAATCTATACAAGCATTAAGGCACTAGGTGAGGCATTCAAATTATCTTATTTATATTATGATTATCACCCAACCCCATGTACATTAAATTAGTTTTTCACTGGATTAACTACTTTCGGTAGGTTACCCTAGCAACCTCTTAGGGTTTCGGCCCCTAATGAAAGCCACTCTTCCTATAAGCAAAATAAAACTCACATAACATATAGGATAGCCATCATGCACAAATCAGAATAGGGTATGATCACATTTTACCCATGACATAAAACATCATACTCTCATTCACCACTAAGAAAACATAAACAATGTGCATGACCTGACTTTGAAAAATCCTATACAAGAATTGAGAAACTCAATTAAATCAATAATTATTTTAAAGAACATACAAGTCTCATGAAGACATATGCACCAAAATACATAATCGTAGGTAAAAGTTCTTGTTTTTGGGAATATTAAAATTCTTTAAAATCAACAAATCAAAAGTTAGCTAGATTGTGTGTTCCATGGGAATTTGGCTGCAGTAAGCAAACAAGGCACTGCATGGTGAAGATTTGTGAACAAGGAACTTTAAAAGCGAAGAAGATTTTGGAAGTTCAATGTATTGTATGCCAAAGCGCATGGTAAAACCACAAGACCTTCAAATACCAAATTAAATTATATAAAGATATGAGGCAGAATTTTACATTTAAAACCGAGGGGAATAGTTGAATAGCAAGCATTTGAAAATTTGAAATAAAACAAAATTGATGCAGAACAGAGCATGCAGACCACAGACATGTGAAATTAACAATAACTATATTTAGCCCATGAAACAAACAACCAAATAGTGAAGAAATTAATAGATTCCTACAATAGATTTCCTACTACTGGTTTTCAATCTTATTTTCAATTTTCCTATTGTTTTCTTCGATTCTTTAAAACTAATCCATGAAACTTTTGTTTCTGATGTTTGTGCAGGTAATTCAGCAAGCAAATTCTACATATGGAAAAATCAAATACCATAAACAACATTAAGAAGATTTTATTCAAATATATATAAAACAAAGAAGAAAACTTGGATTTTCAACCAACTTGAATATTGCAACCTTCAGATCCGATCCACAGCCAAAACCCAAACAATTCTTCCAATTTTCTTTTCCCAAAGCTTTCGAAGACAAAAAATTATAGTGAAGAAGCTTTTTCTAGAGAACTGTCGTGCAAAGTTTTCTTCCCAGCCATCCAAAATCAATTCCCGTGAATGAATTTGCACCCACAAAGCTTCTAAAACATTTTCTCTTATTAATTAAATCACAACCGTCGTCTTAACTCAAAGTTAGCATGCAAATCGAGTTGATCATTTAGTTTTAACTAATAAATATCTAAGATATTATCTTTTAACTCAAAATCAAGTTTTCAGGTATTTATTTATACTTATTGAAAACTACCTCATCAAAATATCTACTTTTCACATAATTAAGTTTGCACAATTAATTCAACAATTGCATTTAAATGAATACCTTATTTATTTTAATTTAATAAATCAAACCATAATTATATTCATTTAATTTGAAATCTCAATCAAAATCACATTTAATCAAATAAATTAGCAAGTAAACCATTTAACTAAATTAATTAATTCCCAAACAAATCAACACAAACAAGATTAACACAACGGAACCAGACGACAAAACAACAACAGGTGACAAACGGATACTCGTTCAATGAAGAACGATGGCTAATGACGGACCTGACACTATCTCTGAATCAACATAATTCCATTGAGTTAGGGAATGCTCAAACCCAACAAGCAGGTGGAGCCGATACCCGGTGCCTGTAAATTGCATAAAACAACATTGTTAAACATATCATTATATATCTACAAACACACCGTGAAGATGAGTCACAGTGTAGCAGGGTAATCACGAGTGAGTAATGCTACACTATCTCCTTCACCAAGACTGACAAAAATCAGTTTATCATAAACAAAAATTACATCATGATAACTTCATTAAAACTCAGAAACAACATATATACCATAACACACACGTGTTAATCATAATGTCATCACATGAACATAACCAGATAATCACGATATCAAATGTATCATCCACAAAGTATAACAACTAACATAACATCTATGTCATAACTAAAGGAAATATAATATAGTATCCAAAACAGCTCAACAACTAGCAAACAAACATAAGCAAACTGAAACACATAGTAGCAACTGGAGGGACACTACAATCTGAAAGACTTAAACATATATTTAATTTTTCAAATGTGCTTAAGAGTCACTTGTCTACAAGTCTGGGTGATGAGACTATGAACTTTTGAGGACCCTATGATAGTATTTTTCTAATACCATTTGTAAGGGAAAATAGTGGGAAAATTAGAGAAGAGGGAAAGCCATAGTTGTTTAGAGTGATGGTATGACAAAAAAAAATCTAATGAATTCAATTTGAGTGCAAAATGGATAGGATGGAGGGGATAGATAAAAGTGATATGGCTACCAATGGGAACATTCACATGAAGGGTTGTCTAAGCTAGGACTTGCAATTGAGCATCAGTCTTGAATTTTTATATTTAATTATCGATTATATTACATTTAGATTGGCTAAAACAACACTTCCATAGGGATTTTAAGCTACGATAAATGATTAGAGGTGGTGGGATCTTTTTATATATTTTCTTGAGGGGGGAGAATAAAGGTTTTGAGTGGTATTCTATCTGTATTCATTACCAAAGTAGTCATGATTGTGATTGGAAAGGATAATGTACATTTGCAAGGAGACAAGTTGTTAAATAGCCAAAATTATTTATTTCTTAAAATAAGATAGGTTGTACTGGAGTTTGAGAAGTTGCCAAGATTTTCAATTAAAGCTTGTAGCCCAGGATCACAAAGGTCTTTTGAATTTTGAATTCCCTTTTCAAATGGATATTTTTGTAAATTGAGCTATTCAAAAATCCTGAAGGCCTTGCTTTCCAATTGGAAAATACTCCAAAAAATGAAAGGACCATAGAAACTTAGTCCATGCTTAAGAGATCAGTCATACCAAATTAGCTTTTTGGAAGTGATCTACTAAGAATTTTCAAATAGTGTTACAAGGAGTAGAACCATGGGTTTGTAATATCCCACATTAAAATATCTAAATTATCTTAAATTAATAAAATATACAAAAACATGATATAAAATATTTTCCAAGTATCTTCAAATTATTTTTGGACATATAGAGAAATACCCACAAAACCTTGTCAATTTATTCAACAATATTGTAGCCAATTACAACAATCTTCACTTTTTTTTTTTTGAGAATTATTGGATTAACATAAGTTGATTTATTAATATGAAATGTTATAATATAAAATAACAAATAAAAAAAAAATGACAACAATAAAATTTAAAATACACTCAAAACTCTCACTCAAGACACTGCAAAGAACACACTCTAACTTTGTTGTTTTAAATTCTAGACTAAAATAGAATGCCTCTAACACTTGGAGAATATATAGAATAGAAAAAATAAAAATTATACTCTTACAACGTGAAAATAACCAACAACGTGCACCAAGCCAAAACAACAATCCACTTGTACATAAAGTTCACTTGCAACACAATGTTTTTTTAACACTAACTGCTCCAAATTGAAGATGGCTCTCAAAATTATAGGGTTGATGGAAGAGAAAGAAAGTCATATAAACCATACTTCTACAATAGTAAACCATAATAAAAAATACACAAAACTTCACCTATAGAGCTATGTACTCAGCTTCAAGAAACTGCCAACCTACAGAATTAACACAAAACACAAAAACTAAAAATATTACAAATTTTTTATGCTCAATGTAATCTTGATTACAATATCTCTTTTTAACGAATATTTTTTCCTGAAATTAAAATTTACAATGGGTTTTCATCCATAAAATATTTTGTATGAACACAAGTGTGTAGAAAATTTTTGGTAGAGTTTTGTATGATAAAATAAGATGCTTGGAAGGCAAAATTAATTGCAAGTAAATAGAAAAAAAAAAAAAACCCATCTCTTAGAAAATTAAATAAAATAATATTGTTTTCATCAATTTTTCTCAAAATATGCTCACCATTATGGTCATTACAAGATTCTTGACCAAAATTAAATGATAACTTCCCACATGCAATTTTTCATTAAAATTACCAAAGAATCTACTATAATTGATTGCTACCAAAACTTGGAGGTTAAAAACCCCCTCATAATAAATCTCATTCCCTTTCTTGGGAAAATAATCCAAAATAATAAAATAAAATAAATTATTTTACCCCTTATATTAAAAATAAGAAATAATAAATGATTTCAGTCTAAATAATCAATTTTAAATATGATAATTTCTCAATTTCCATACCTTAGCCCAAGGAAATTATTTGGAATGATGTAATCTATTTCATAACAAATTAATTAAAAAGGGGACATTACAAGGTTTTAAATAATAAAGACATAAGGACTTTATCTCATTAGTTGGTAGACTTCCAACTCGTCCCATAGTCGAAATATGAATGTGATGTCTAACCAAGTTATTCCATATATAATTTCCTTCCATGGCAATCACCAGCCATTTTGTTATGAGTAAAATGAGTTGGATGAAGGGTTCTATGGTACCCAACCCTCCTTTATGTTTTGGTTGAATATAATGCAATGAAGAAGATGCAAGGGAACATTTTTTACTGCCCCACTTAGCTCATATGAAATTCCTAATTAGTTGTGTAAGTTGGTTGTAACAAGTTTTGGAAGGTATCCAACAAGATGAAATTTAAACATCGCTAGCTAGAAGGATCTTTTTGGCAACTTGGATACGTCCAATCATTGATAGGAAGTAGTTGAACTAACTTGCAATTTTTTATATATCATAAACTAGATCCATATGTCCTTGAGTGGAACTCGAATTCTAAAGGGAATTCCTAAGTAACTTGCAATAAAGACATTTTTAATGTCTCCCCATTCATTTGGAATACAAGGAGGGTGGGTGTTAGGCTAAGTCATGGAGTATTCAATTTTGTGCATGACTAAATTAGAGCTTGAAATAGTGTAAAAACAATTCTAAAATATCCAAAGTATGTGACAAGGGGATACTCCATTGAACACCAACACATAACAAAAAAACAAATATTAACAGAAAAAATGCAAGACAAAAATTAATCCACTTTTGATTACTTCCAAAAAATGAAACTAAATATTCATAAATTACAATGTTGCAACTACATGGGCTTTATTCACTACAAATAAAATTAACTCTCTAAGAAAAATCTATTATTCAGAGCCACAATCTGCACTAATGGATCATCCACCTCCTATAACCTCTATTCAACTCTTTACTTGACATCAATAATCACCTTATAATGTTCTGGAAAGTGTAACTCCACCTTTTATTTTAGCGTCCAAAAGTCTAGCCATGTTCATTTTCCTACCCTTGGGAAGATCATTTTGTCCACTTTTTGATATTTTATGAGGCTTCTAAGGACTTCAAATTTGAATTTAAAACTTTATTGGAGAAATTTCCCAAGATGAAAACTTTAATATCTCCCAAACTGTACATGATATTGAGATGATTCTTCTACCATCTATTATGAAATAACTTGCACAATAGAAGAATATAATATGAAACATGCTACAAATAATTGATAATAATATGTCACTTGGAGAGGGCAACCTCCTAATCCACTTTGAGGGGGATACCTCGAATATTATTCAATAAGAAACCAATAATCAACATGATGATAATAACCAACCTATACCTCCTATATAAAATACTTATGCCTAGGATATCACCCAGGCTGACCTAGATAACCCCATATAAGCCTTA